>CM044017.1:16151323-16454878 GCA_024085815.1 Flaveria linearis | reverse complement strand
TCCTCAACGCTTGATCTTCCACATGGTGAATGTATGTCTGGCTCCCAAGACCTCCTTCGTGGGGACCAGATGACCACAAGGTGGCAGCAGAGATGGTGATATTCTCTATCCTTGATAAACACCCGTTTAATTTTACTGATCTTTTATTTTTGGAACTCAAGGACTGGCCACAAAACCTTTTCTAACCGTTGGAACTATATACCACGGTCATATGGCCATGATCGAAATACCACTTCAGGCTGAGGGACTAGTTTGCACTGGGGTCCCTGCCCATGTCTGTTCAAGCTGAGGTATACTCCAGGCACAACACTGACCCCACACTCAAACAGGCTGGCCGGCTGCGAAACCCACGCAGCTGGAACCCACAGCCTCCACCCTCCAAATCCAAAGTCCCCACCAAGCCAAAAGCCAAAAGAAAGCCAACCAAGGCTACTCAGGGAGATGAGTCCCCTGAGGATGCCCCTGCCACACAAAGGCAGATGTGCCCTGCTGGTTCGATTCTCCCAGCAGGTACCACGACTCCACCCACCACAACCGCACAGGCTTCTCTCAACAGGAGCCTGATGCAACCAATTTGGGGCAACCACATTACTGGGGTCTTCCTCCTTGAGGAGGCTGCCATTGAAGAGCACAGTCCTCCCCATGTGATACTGCTTCTAGCCCACATACAGAGGAGACCGCCCCACTAAGCCCAACATTGGTTATAGCCAAAGTGCTGACTGATCTGAGCACTCCACCCTCTCCCCAGAAACCTATTACCACTGGGGAGACTCCAACCGAAGAGGGGTGGGCACCAGTGCTGATCAGAGCCACAGCACAGAGAATCAGTTCACTCTCCCAGTGTGGCTAGGGGAGAGAGAACAATCTGGTGAGGCTGCCACTTCCCCTGCATCAACATCTGAGCAGGGTGAAGCTGGTAACATCTCTAAGACCTCATCAGAGGCAATGGCCGATGATGGATCCAATCCGGAGGCCAGAAGTCCCCAGTACCAAGAACAAGGGGCACATGTCATTACTGAGCCACACTCAGGACATTTCATCCTGACAATGTCAGGAGGTCAGGTGATTCAGCTCATGCTGATGATGACCTGAGCTTCTTCATGATGTAGTTGCTCAAAACACTATCCTTGAGGATGAGATAAGCAGACTCAAAGAGCTGCTTGCTCAGATGACTCAGGATAGAAGTCCATCTGCCACCACTACCCCACAGATGGCACCTTCACCTGAAGGTCTCACATACACTGAGCCACTCCCACAAACTCAGCCACCAGCCCCTGCTTCTGGCACTAGCTCTCAGGGACAGAACCCCCCTGAGCACTGGATGCTATCCTTCAGAAATCCCTGCCTCTCATCACACCAGTCCTTAAAGATATAGTTATTCAAACCCTTGATGAGAGGCTTCCCACATATATACAACCCATGGTGGAGGTTGCCGTATCTAAGGCTCTTGCTGATAGTCAAACCCCAACCAATGCAACCAAAAGGGGGAGACATCAGTGCAAGACAAGAAGAGGGGTAGGGAGGAGAAAGAGGCAGAGAAAGAGGTGGTGGTAGAGAGGGAGTTGGCTGAGGAGAGTAGTAGGTGAGGGAGAAGGGGAAGAGGAAAGTGAGGGAGGTAGAGCATATAGAAGTTGCTGAAATCCAAAAGGATTTCAGTATCACTGATAAGAATAAGGGAGAGGGAAAGAAGGTGGCTGATCCTGATCTAGCAGCCCTTGTCAAGGAGGCTGATGCTGAACATAACCGTTCAATGAACAAAGTCATTGAACAGCTGTTCAGGCAAGGCTTTGACAAGGACACTGCCTTGCTAGATCAAGAGATCAGGAATATGGAAGGAGAGAGATTGAGTACCGATGGACTACTCATAGCCAAGAGGAAAGACAAAAACTTGAGGCTATGAGTAGGTTCACTTCGAAGTACCTGGGCAGACCAGTCCTTGATGTTAAGGCATGGACCAGGGACAACTCTTGGCAATAACCACCAAGATTTGTTCGGCTGGTGATTTTACAAAGGGACTGGTCGCAGAGGCCTTATCTGAAGCCGGTGCTGGGAACAGGACACTGCTAGTCAAGCTAACCAAACCAGCCCTTATCTCTAGGCTGCTAGCAGTGCCTGCCAACACTCCCACACCAACAACCCAACCACAACCCACAAAACCAACTCCTTTACCACCAAAACCCACAGCCATGATCCACCCTTGAAGAAGAAGAGAAGGGTGCTGAGGCTGCAAGATGAAGAAGAGGATGATGAGGAGGATAGCCTGCCACTCTCAGCAGTTATACCTCTACCCAAGCCAAACCACAAACCATCAATCCCACCTCACAGCAGGACACTGTGAAGGTTAAGTTAGAAGAGGAGGAGCAGCAGAAAAGACATGATGAGGAAATGCTGAAAAGCATTGACAAATGTTATACTGCTACCACCTCTATAATAAACATGCAGAGAGAAGCTCTGAGGTTATTCACCCTCAGACAAACCTTTCAATATGAAAGGGAGAGGGTGAGAACTTGGCCTGACCCAAGGGTGGCTCACAGGATAGTCAAGAAGGACATGCCTGTGAGATACAAAAGCCAACTAAAGAGAATCGTAGATGAAGAGATCTCTGTGGCTATTGTAATAACACCCTGGGAAATAGTAGATGAATTCAAGAAAGCTTATAGAGCCGGCCAATCACCCTTTTCAATGCTAGATAATAGGGTGGTTAGGAAGGGTCTGGTCTATAAGAAGCTTGAGAATTTTCATCGGAATGAGCTCACTTTGTTGTTAGAGGGTAAACACCCTGATGAGTTTGCATATAGGCAAATCACAACACTTGAGCTCAAAAATGGAAGACAGGTCAAGTACCTCTCAGAGCTGTACGGTCGGGAGGGGTTATTCGAAGGTGAGCCTGAAGACCGTCCAAAGAAGAACAATTGATCTTTCTTCAGGCTTACTGTAGAGAATCCTACCGGCTTGTACGAGGGAGGTAGATCTCATGGATGGGGCAACAGCTCTGTGTCCAATTCCCCAAGACAGAGCTCCCATCCATACTTAGCCAAACAAACACTTGAGACTACCTCTCTGGCCAGTGCTTATCTGGGTCAACTTCTAATCTGATCTAGAAGGAAATAGACCAATCTTTATGCCATCAATAAGTGCGACATCCAATAATTAGAGGTTTTGGCTGCATTGGTTCAGGGGGAGTTTGTTGGACCAAAAGAACCAATGAGCCAAGATCAGGAAAACCTCTAAGTCCCACATGCCACTACTAACCTGCTAAAGACTTCCATCAGTTACAATGTTCTCTTGCTTGAATGTCAGACTCGAGAACATCTGAGACTCTCATCGGCTATTGTGTTCTCTTGCTTGAATGTCAAACTCGAGAGCATCTTAGCTCCAGCCTTCTGCTGTTATGACAAAGTCTGAAGAACAAAGTATGAAGATCAAAGAACTGAAGATATCAGCTGAAGACTCCAAGTACTGAAGACCAAGTACTGAAGTTGAAGTATGATCTTACAAGTACTGAAGACTTCAGTACTGAAGACAAGTACTGAATTCTGAAGTACTGATCTTATAAGTCTGAAGACTTCAAGTACTGAAGACAAGTACTGAATCTAAAGTACTGATCTTATAAGTACTGAAGACTTCAAGTACTGAAGACAAGTACTGAAGAATCAAAAGCTGAAGAACTAAAGAACTGAAGACCTTCTACTGAAGCACAAAGTCTGAAGACAAAGACTGAAGACAACAAACTGATGATATCTACTGAAGTCATCAGTTGTTATATCATCTGAAGCCAAGTCTGAAGACCAAGTACTGAAGACTCAGAGTTTGTCACAACAACTGAAGAAGTCTTCTTCAGTTGTTGTGGTGGTTTTTTTTCCTTTTCAGTAGTTTATTACTTTCAGTAGTTGTACAACAACTGAAGAGCATGTTCTTCAGTTGTTATAGTATCAGTAGTTATAAACGACTGAAGAGTTTGTTCTTCAGTCGTTGTAGGATTTCAGTAGTTTACTTTTGTCAGCACTTAGGAACTTTTGTAAGAAGATGTCAGTTGTTGACATCTTCAGTAGTTTATGTTTTGACAGTTGTAATTTGAATATTCAGTGATGTCAGAAAAGGACATCACTACCATGCTTTTGCCTCCTATATAAGGATGGCAAGCATACAGTTTTAAATGCCGAAACGTGCGATCAATAGAACATTTATTGCTTCGCAGAACTCTTCTCTCTCTATGTTTATGCTTTAATCGCAATATCTTTTATGTTCTTGCTTTAATTGCTAATTAATGTGCTAAATCCGCTGCAAACATAATCTAATTGATCAACACGAGAGGCTGAGATCCTGTCATAAATCAAGGTAATACATCACGCGGTCGTACCATTTACGACTGAAAGCAAGCCACATTCGACAAGACCAAATGTGTTACATGCACGTACCTTATAATCGGTAGCTACACATCTATTTGATACCGGGATTGATAATAGCTTTGATTCTTCTGGAATTATTCTTTAACTTAGCATTAACCCTAGTTGCTTAGAAATTATCTCTAGACACGGAGTGTCAGTAACTATCATCTCTAATCGTGACGCACGATTTACATCTATCTTTTGGAATAAACTTCAGAAAGCTCTAGGTACGCGTCTAGATATGAGCACCGCCTATCCTATCACCCTAAGACTGATGGTCAAAGTGAAAAAACCATACAGACTCTTGAGGATATGCTTAGAGCTTGTGCTATTGATTTTGGAAAGAACTGGGAAGGTCATCTACCTTTGGTAGAATTCTCAGATATAAATAGCTATCATCCGAGCATCAAGGCGGCACCATTCGAGGCCTATATGGACGTAAATGTAGATCACCGCTTTGCTGGGCAGAAGTTGGAGATAGTCAACTTACTGGCCCAGAATTGATCTTTGAAACTCATGAGAAAATTGTCCAGATAAGTGAACGCATGGCTGCTGCCAGGGATCGCCAGAAAAGCTACGCTGATAAACACCGCAAGCCACTTGAATTTCAGGAAGGAGATAAAGTTTTGCTAAAGGTATCTCCCTGGTAGGGAGTTATACGCTTTGGGAAATGAGGGAAATTGAACCCTCGCAACGTGGGACTTTTGAATTATCAGAAGGATCGGCCCAGTACGCTATGAATTAAATCTACCTGCTGAACTTGGTGGGTGCACAATGTTGTTCACGTATCCCATCTAAGAAAGTGTCTATCCGATGAATCACTGGTTGCCTTTAAAGGAACTACAAGAAGATGAGAAACTCAGATTTATTAAGGAACCAGTTGAAATCATGGATAGGGAAGTTAAACAACTAAAGCATAGCAAGATTCCGATTGTCAGAGTTCGGTGTAACTCCCGGCGTGGTCCTGAGTTCACTTAGGAATGAGAGGACGAAATGATGCGCAAGTATTTAATCTGTTCAAGGATGTTGACAGTACAACTAAATTTTCGGGACGAAAATTCCTCTAACAGGGGGATGATGTGACAACCCGGAAAAATTTTGTTGACTAATATATATATATATATATATATATATTATATATATATATATATATATAATATATATATATATATAATATATATATATATATATATATAATATATATATATATATATATATATATATATATCTGTGTGTGTGTGTGTGTGTATTTGATATAAATAATAATAATAATGATAATAATAATATTGTTATTAATAATAATAATTATAAAAATTTATTAAACTTGAATTTAATAAAGTCCGGGGGTGATTTGTAATTCATGAAACTTGTTCTAAAAACTTTGAACATAAAATAATAAGTATAGTAAACCTGGGGAACCATTTCTGTAAATGCTTAAAAACCCAACCCCCCGGCCACTGTTCCCTTCGATTTCTCCGGCCACCCTTCCGGCGGCCCTCCGGCAACCCCAAACGCCAAAATTAAATCATTCTTCGATCAAATGAACACCCCGACACCATATCGTGCTTGAATTGAACTTGGGGGCCACATCAAATTAAGTAATGTAGTCGGTTTAATGCGATTCCCACTTCGACCAAACTTTCGGCCGACCACCACTATGAACACGCACTAAAACTAAATAATAATCAAAAGAAAACACGCACTAACAATCTTCCGACTATTTAAAACCTTCTTATGAGTTCAATTGTACCTAAAAAACACACAAACAAACTGAACTAAATCACTCTCTGTCGCGAACCTGCAACTCACTGTTCCCTCATCGAATCAACCTTAAACAGGTAATTAAACATACCATTAAACTCGTTTTTATCAGGGGAACAAAAGTTCGATCGATTACAGTATCGGATTGAGGATCAATTTGGAATCGATCGAAACTAGGGTTCTTGTGGATTGAGGATGATTGCGGGTTGTGTTTATAATTAAATGAAACCGAGTCCTTCTGCGGCTGTGAGCCTTGGTTTACTGGTTTGTGTATTGGATTTTGAGAAGGAGGTCACGGGTTCGAACCCGTGCACCTCCCATTATTTTTTTAATGCTCTTATTGATCTTTTAAAAATATACAAAAATTTCCAAAAATTATAAAAATAAGTTTTAAAAACTTCCTTTATTTTAAAAAGTACCAAATTAATTTTCTATAAATTTATTTATTTAAAAACTCCTTAATAATTTTTATAAATTACTATATACAAAGGATATGAATAATTATTTTTATACAAATAGATTCTAAATAATAATTCAAATTATTAATTTATTATTGAACTTATATTATCTGTAATATGGATAACATAATTAATAATTAGATAATTTATATTATGTTTTATCGTATAAATATTTTATAATTTATAATATGTTATTATTTATTATTTATACATAATCTATGTTCAATTATAATAACATTACCATATAAATATAATGTTTAGATGATTTGTGTCTATTTATAAATCTTGCTATTACCCTATATATTTAAAAAGCAAGTGAAATGAACAGTATGAATAGTGAAACCCCAAATCCACCATCGACCTCCACCACCAACTTCGCACCGCCCTCCTACCGTCGTCGCCTTCTCTTTCTTCGCCTCCAACGCCGTCGCCTCCTCCGTCATGGCCTCCGCTCCGCCACCGCCAATCCGATTCCGATTCAGGTGTCGTAGAACCTCTCGCTTGCTCTCGGAATCACCAACACCCACCTCCACCATCGTTCTGCTTAGCCTCCGGCGAACGGTTGGTGTCGGCCGCGAGAGACGGCGATTTCGGGTGGAGCAGCGGGGCGGCGACGGGGCTGAGCGGCAGCCGTCGCAGATCTGCGATCGGAGGTGTTTGTCGAGAGGGTGTTGCGTGGCAAATTCCCATGTTATCTGCAACCCAACAACAACACTTCACTCCAAGACCCATTTACCAATTGATCGGAAGGTTGGTGTTTGCTTTGGCTGCAAAGAGAAAAGGTTTGATGTTTTGGTATTTGAGAGAGATTTGAGTGCAATCAGAGGTGAAGGGCAGTATAGAGGTCCGATTCAGATACAGAGTAATGCTTTGGCTGCTTTGGAGAGAGGATTGCTCGATTGTTACTGGATTAAGGATCGTGATGAGTTGGGGAGAAATCTGGAAGTGGGTTTGAGAAATTGAATTGGCCCCCGTGGAAGAATGTGGCCCAAAGATATAAACTTATTGGGACTACTTCACTTGCTTTTGTTATTTGTAATATGGATAAGGTAAAGCTAATCATTTGTATTATTTGATTTAAGTTTTGTTAGTGATCATTTGAAATCTTGTAGATATCAGAAGAAACTATGTAGGAATCTGATTAATTGCAGTATGCTACCAGTTTATTGTTACCAATTTTTTTTTCATGTTTAGGTGGTGATTTGATTTTTGTGTTACTAAATTGGGATAATCAAACAAAAAGATGTAATTTTTGTAGGTGAACTTGAGTATTGCCATTATTCCAATGTCACATGAATTCGGCTGGAGTTCACCAGTAGCAGGATTAGTGCAGTCATCATTCTTTTGGGGGTATGCGTTGAGTCAGTTGCCGGTGGTTAGCTTTCGAAAATATTTGGTGGAAGGTTAGTATTTTGAAGGAAGTAGTTTATATAATGTATTGTTCTTCTTCCACATTATATATCTAATTGGATGTTCATGTACTGTGGTCTTGATGTTAAAAGATACATAATTTGAGAATTTTTATGTTGATCAATTGTGCAAAGTATTTTATTGTTTATTGGCTTATATTTTGTATGTGACTTCATGCAGAGTAATTCTTCAGTTTGGTGTTCTGGTATGGTCCTTGCCACAGCAATTGTTCCTCTTGCACACTATTAATAAACCAAGTTGATGAATAGTACCAAGTTCATAAGCAGTGTTCTTTGGATTTTATTGGTTTGACCACAAATGTTTGAGGGGTTTTCATTTTAACTCCCTCCTACAGCTCCTTTTATCTTCTCTGCAACTTACTTTCCCCCTTTTGTAGCTAATGTGAGGCATGATGCTTCCGATGTTTACGTATTGCTCACGACGTGTGTTCTTGCCTATGTTTGAAGGCTGTAACTTTTTCTTTTCTGTCACTCGATTTTCAGGTTGCTTTCTCCTCCAATTTGCAGGTGCGTAATGTTCCTTCTTTTACTATCTGTTTGCTTTTGGTTTCTAGGGCATCGATGGGTAGGTGTTCTTCCCGTATTGTTCCAGGCATAATACAACTGTTATTTCTTCAAATCGTTTGTGATTCTTTTTGCATTTTGGGTTCACTGATGGCAGCAATTGTTATTAAGAGGACAGATTTATTTTCGCCTGTTATATGATTCTTGGGGCAGAAGATCTAATAATTCATAAATTTATCTTCTTGGTGATTTATGAAATGCCAATATGTGAATAACATTGTCGAGTGCAGGTTAATCCACAAACTCATCAGCTAAAACTATGTGATTTCGGGAGCGTAAAGATGTTGGTAAGTTTATATGATTCTTAGTCTCTAAATATAATTGAGGTTGGGTATTGACTTGGATCCTTTTGTTACTGCAGGTACCTGGGGAACCAATATATCATATATTTGCTCAAGATATATACGGCTCCTGAGTTGATCTTTGGAGCAACGGAATACACCAATGCAATTGACATGTGGTCTGTAGGTTTGCTCTGAAACCCTACATCGCTCGAGATCCGATTAATGTTGCTTATGTTTCTTTGGCTATGATGACTGTGATATGGTCGTTGCTTGGCGTGGCATAAACGAGGATGGCAAGTGAGATGTTCTTCTCTTGCAACCTGTGTTGCAGCCACATCGATCTGTTAATGAGATCTGAGCCACGTTGTGTATGCCGCTTTTGTTTCTTTGGCTGTGATGACTGTCATATGGGTCGTTGCTTATGGGATCTTGCTACAGATTCAGGTAACATCTTTTAATTTCCATTCTAATGGGCTGTGATGAGTTGATGGGTCTGAGTAAAATTGATTGAGGACATTGTCTAGCCCTGGAAGAGGTGTAGGATGGCAGGTTATTGCCTGCAACCGCCCTCCGGGCATGATGGAGTCATTTCTTTACACACTCTGAGCCCGACATTAAAGTGGAAAATTGTTGATTTTAATAGTCTCAAACTGTGGTGTTACTGACATTTTATAGTCAACGTGTTCCTCTCGGTGTGATCTTGTTGTCTTAGATAGTTTACAGAGTATCGATTTACAGCGTTTTCAAGACGCGCAACGCGCGTGTGGATATTAACACTAGTTAGATTTTATAAATTAAATTATGAAATATTAAAGTATTCTATTTGTGTTTTAAACATGATAAACATAAATTAGATTTTATAAATTAAATTATAAAATCTTACAAAATTAAATATAAACATACATGTTTAAATAATATCTACAATTTACTTAGAATATAATGATATGTTAAAATCATTATTAAATTAATTAAATTTTATAAAATATAAATCTTAGTTATTAAAGAATTAACAAAGATAATAAAATGATTTAATTATATGTTATAACAAATCCCAGAAACCAAACCCTAGATCAATTAAACACCAGTTCAAGATCTACTTATTTAGGTTTTAGATTTGTATCTGTTTATTTATGTGAATTATAATTCCTTAGCAGGAATTTACTAGCTTTGTCAACACCACACAAGAACTAAGGTGAGTTCATACTTAACTGTTTCCCTTTTTAATCATTTAAATATTTTGGGGATGGATACATGTTGTAATTAAAATTAAAAATTATTTTTGTGTATTATGTTAAATAATAATTGAATCACATTTATGATTACGTATGGTTACTATGAAAATCCTTCTCTGTAAACTGGACTATAACAAGGCAGGGATCTTTTGTATAGTACTATCGGTGAGTGACTGACCCCCACAAAGGTTTGGACATGTGGTCCTTATCAGATGCACAAAGATCTCGCTGTCATTCGGGATGACTTGTTCTGGTGTGAGAAGGCAGATGTGCGCTATATAAAGTTTGCCATTATAGTTACACTTACAACCCATATGAGTATAAATGTAAAGAGAGGATTCGCGCCATCTGATTTGAATTATTATAAATAACATAATATACACATGAAAAGGATATTAAACTATGTTACATGGGCAATCCTATATGAAGGATTTGTTGGGCTTGTACATAGAAAATAATAAACTATGATACATGGGCAAATCCTATGTGAAGGATTTGTTGGGCTTGTACATAGTGGGTATGTGGGATAGCGGGTTCACCTTATTAAAAAGGGTTCCGACAGGCTATTCATATACCGGTGAATAAATTAAACTCACACTTTTACAGTAAATCCTAATTGATGATAATTGATGATTTAACACTATGTTTTACTTACCTATGAACTCACCAACCCTGTGTTGACACTTGATTTTACATGTATTCTCAGTTATCTACTAGGAGCTTATGGACATGCACGTAGTATCATTTAAGAGCTCAAGATACATATTGTTTATTATCTGAGACATGATTAGACGTATTGTTAAGAAACAATCAATATATTTATTTCCGCTGCATATAATATCTAATGCTCTGAATAATAATGGATTGATTATCTAAAACTTATCATATAGAAAACTGCATCTCATGTGTAAGTACTGTGTTCGATCCTGTTTGCTCACCCCTCCGTGATAGATTCCAGACCCGGAATTGAGGGTGTGACAATAACCCTTGGTTAATTGTAAGCCATCACGTTCGACAGACAGTGATCAACCACAATGTGAGCTCGTGATGGAGACACAGGTCGAATTGTCAGTTCACGGGTTTTGTAATGAAATTGAGATTACAATAAGTTTTAGGAGTTTAATTAGAAGGTTTCCCCCGATAAATGGATTCAATTCGGTCGGTTTCAGTTCGAACAAGTTTTAAACTTTAAATGAGGTTTTCGGTTTCAAGAACACGACATAACCGTCGAGTACGCTTAACTGAAACGGTCTTTGAGATCGAAATCGGTTCACGAGCGATTTAATGTAGTTTAATTGCGTTTTAATCCATTGATTTACGCGTAAAGGCTCGCCGGAACTCCGCCGGGAAAGTGGCTGTAGGTGCCGGAGTAAGAGCCGGGAAGTAATTGGGTTTTTAAACAATTTACACAAATGGCCCCTGTAGTTTCTAAAGTTGCCAATTGAGTTTTAAAGTTTTAGTTAAGTTTTAAATAATTACAGTTTAGTCCTTAAAGTTTTAAAATGTTATTATTTTATGTTAAAACTAGTTAAATACAAGTTTTAAAACTTATATTGTTTCTATTTTTTTTACAAGATTACTTTTAATGTGATAATAATTATTAATTTTATTGTTATGATTATTATTGTTATTAATATTATTATTGTTAATATTGTCATTATTATTATAATATTATTATTATTTTATTTAAGATTATTATCACCTTAAATTTTATAATAATAAGCAAACATTATAACACTTATAATGTTATTATTTTTTTATTTATATATTAATTTGTTAATCACCAAATTAATTATTAAGTATAACAAACTCCAAAGTTTCAAGATGGCATAAAAGGCCCTTTTTAGATTTAACAAAGTTAACTTCTAATATAACGAAAATACGAGATGTTACAATAGAACTTGGAATTGCACTGAAAACTGAATCGAATAGAGCCCTTTAAAAATGGAACTTGGAATTGCACTGAAAACTGAATCGAATAGAGCCCTTTATAAACAGCACTGCACCATCGCATGAGATTCAATGGAAGGGCGATTGGGTATTGATTCTTGAAGCTAGGTTGGTTGATTGAAACCGTACCTGACATTAAATAAATCATATTGTGGATGAGCGGAGAGGTAAAAGCCATTAAATGCATCACTTGAAGGAGGCAGAGGGCATCTTAAAAGCTATCCACTTAATTGCGATTATTAAAGGGGAAGGGAACCAATTGAGATGAGGAAACCGTTTCCCGTCGGAGTGACCAGCAGGGGTAACGTGAGGCAGGCATAGAGGCGCGTCTTACAAAAACCAGCGATTTCCTTACATATGCTTCGATGTTCTTGAGGTTGGATCTCCAGCAAAATCGTTTTCATCCTCGCATTCAAGATCATAGAGAATTAGATAGACATCATCCAATTACCTAGAAACATAATATGCAATTGTTACCTACCCACCAGTGCTGAAATTAAGTTCAATAAGCAAATCAAATTGAAGTTCAAAGTTGAAATAGAACCCTAATTTATAGATTTCTTATCGGTTGTAGTTTCTTGATGAGAAAGTGAAACTGATGAGTGAATTGAAAGGACGCGAGTGAATTGAAGATATGATTGCTTGGCTAAAGGGATTTGAAGGGAAGGGTCGGCCGGTGAGTGTTGTTGAAGGGAACCGAAGGGGAAGCGGAGGGTGAGAGTGGCATAGAGAAAGGCGTGTCTATCGCCGGTGTGTGTCGGAGATGAAACCGATGGAGGAGTAGGTGAGAAGGCGCGTCTTATGAAATTTGTAAAATGACTGTTTTACCCATCCTTTAAGTATTATAAGGTAGTAAAGATTATGTATGTATATATATATATATATATATTATGTATATATATACATAATATTATATATATATATATATATATATATATATATATTTTACGTATATGTATATATATGTATATAATATGAGGTCTATGAGACCCTGTTTAGTGGGAAAGGCCAAATTAGATATATGTATTCTTCTTTCGTCTATGTATCTTGTTGAAAATAATTTAATACAATGAATACATAGTTTAAACTTTGTGACGCAACACTTATGTATAATGATCAATAAAACTACCAACAACTGCACACAAATATTTAATTCGGGCAGAACAAACCATCGAACTACTTATTAGTTACTACCCGACTACAGTAAACAAACACACGACTTAACCTTCTAGATTAAGAACTCATCAAGAACCATAATATTGAACGCAATTTCATCCATCTTCTCTTAGCCAAACAACCATCATTGTGAGCCAATGCATCATCGATAAGAAAACACACATCACATACTTCAACATCTTGGATTGAAAAGTTGCAATCTGCTATCATCATGTTACCAAAATGATCCTTTTCACAAAGCAGCGGCTTATAACAATTGTAACCGAACTTTATATTCTCATCGTAGTTTAATGATGTTAGGTATTCGATTGTTGAGAGGTGGATCCAACTCGTCCATAGGCATTGCACTATAAAGAGTACACTATTAGCGATGGGGTATAGTAGTCTAAAGTAACATAGATACTAACAATATCAAGTTAGTTTGAAAGATGAGTGAAATATACCAAGTTATCAATAAGACTTGTTTTCGCATGATTGATTGTCATCTCCCACTTTTTTCTTTCATCCCACAAATCTATGGTTAAAAATATATATCAGTTTCTACTAAATACAACAATATAAATTCACAGGTTAATTTAAGATAATACATAACCAGTTACCTCTTTAAGTACTCGAGGGTTTGAGTAGTACATACTGAGAAAATCCTTAATTGTCCATACTTCTTTGCTCTCAAGGCGTTTGCGAATAGGGCCTTTTTTGGAGATATTCACTAACTGCCACGCCATATCATTTGGCGACAATGTCCCGTGTGCTTAGATTTGTTGCGGCAATCCTTAACATCAAATGAATTTGTTATAGCTTCTTTGATCGCATAGGGGACATTAGCATCAACCATTGCCCCTAACCGAAATTTGGCATTTCTAAGTGGATTTCTATCGTGTTTAATTCTAATATGACCTATTGTCCCACTCCCTTTCTCAAGAATAAGAGAAAGATCACCCAAAAGAATATTTTTCTTCTTTCCAAAGTTAATCACAATGTTGTTTGTGAACTCTAGTGGCGTCCAAATGCCTTCATCTCCGGTTACACCACCAAAATCTCCACGAATGAGTACTATTTTCACCTTTAGTGAGGATGTTCGCCCGTTGGTTACTTGTTGACGAGTCTCGCGATCAACCAACATAATTTTGATGGGGTGTTTTCCACCATCACCATCATCTTCTCCTGTGATCATGCTCCCTGTGTACACTGGCGATGCGACTCTAGTTGGAAAAATAAGCTCTAGGTTTGCGTCCTGATATAATGTTACCTTTTCAGATAATCAACTAAAGACATATATTTAATATGTTTACTTTGAAGTTAGTATGATCTTTCTATGAATTAAGCTGAGGTAGAATGATTTTGAAACTATAAAATAGAATGCGATATTTCAATTTGATAATATGAAAAAAGTGAAAAATGTATACGTTTTTTATTTTTTTTTTCCTTTAAACCTCGACTTAGTTATAATCAAACAAAACAAATATCATATTAATTATTATTTTTCTTTTCTTTTTAACACGAGTGCATGCAGTCGACAAACTAAATGTTTCTCTAATGATACAAACCAACAAGATGACTTTTAGAAATAGTAAAGACTTCTATTTTATAATTCATGAAGACACATAAAACAAATTCAATATGTTATCGGATTTAATCGACAGCTGATTTTGGGTTTTTAAAAAAAATAAATATGTGTATTTTATAAATCATGAAAACATATATTTAAAGCAAATTAGATTTTAATAATCAAAATTATTACTCATTGGCCGATAATAATTTATACTTTTATTTAGACAGTAACAATTCCAACTTTAATTTTTATTACCAATAATAATCTCATTAACATAATTATTAAAAATTACGTTTCATTTCGACTCGATTTTGTTCACAATAATAATAATGAACGAAATAAAAAAACAAACAAGTTAAATAGAGACTAAATAAGTATAATTTAATTATGCTACTGCAACCGTTGTTGGTAATATAAATAATAGTTGAGATTATTACCGGCCAAATCAATAGTATAGATTAGTATTAAATAATAAGTAATATTTTAGATTATTAAAATGTAATTGTCTATATTTAATCTTACTTTCTCAACAATATTAATTAAACTTAAAGTAAATAACTAAACGTCATGCAGATCGATTTTTATTTCCAAATTTGATTTAAATATCCCGAATTTATCAAAAAAAATGTGAAGCGTTATTGATTGGCTGAACTATCATATGGCAACTAACAATTATAGCCGCCGCGCTGACTTGATTATACGAAATGTCAACGATGGTTACGGCAGTAGGTCGCCGGAGAGTTTCACCGGTTGCATTTTGTGTTTATACGTACAGTCGAAAAAATATTATTACTTTTAACCTGATAACAACCGGTGTTGAATGCTCTTAATCTACTTCTTTTAACAATCTATACCTTTATTTTGTAGCGTTTAAACGTTTAATCTAAAGTAGATGTTAAGGAGAGAGCGAGATTATAAAGAAATAAACTCACATATTCAAGATTCTGAACATAGTTTTCCATTATCTTTGGTAAAGCAATCAAATTTCTTGCAGAATCGATAATAACAATTGTAATAGCAACCCCCACGTGAAGACAACAATCAACAAACGAAACCAAGAAAACAAAGCGATCAAAGGGATTTAATCTTTTTGATCTTTCAATAGCTAGCTTAGCAGTTGGTTTTTGAGCTTTAAAGATGATGTTGATGATGACGATGTTGATGATGACGATGTTGATGTTGATGATGATGATGACGATGTTGATGTTGATGTTGATGATGATGATGATGATGATGATGATGATGATGATGATGATGATGATGATGATGATGATGATGATGATGATTGATAGATGATGGAAATGAGGATTTGATCTTTTCTATCTTTAGAATCTTAGTGAAGATGAAGAAGAAGATGATGATGATGATATATATATGATGATGATGAGGATTTTGGCTTTTAGTTTCAGAGACTGATTATGGCTTCTAATTTATTTAGGGTTTGAAGAAAATTTCTTAGATATTACGGATCAAAAGGACAAAGGCTTTCATCTTTTAGGGTTTTAAATTTCTTGAAAAAGATGACCAATGACGACCCACACCGCGTAAAAACCAGGTAATTTCCTAGATAAAACCAACACACCCAAATCGACATGTTAATATGAGGCATGAGATTTAGTGGTTTGAATTTTCTTCAAGACATGTAATCTAAAAATGTTGGATTTGAAATCAACTTATTACTTAGTGGGATATAATACGATGAGTTGCAAAAACTATAGTCCCATTAAATAATATATAAAACCTATACTTTGTTTTTTTAATTTTGTGATCAGTGAACACTTACACATGACTTATAAATTTACTCTAAGTTTTACGTATTGCTTATTTTATAGGACTTGAACACCCACTACTTGTTGTGATAGTTAATTTTATATGAGAAGATTTACCAACAATTAACTAGAGATGAATTTCCGCTTATACTTTTTAACTAAGTTAGACACCCTGTGTTATATGAGTTAAACTAAAGATTTATATATTAGATTATATATATATATATATATATATATATATATATATATATATATAACCTAATATATATTATAGATAACATATCAATAAAATTATTACATATAAAAAAAGGGCGTACCTGGTGCTGCAAAGAGCTCCCGCGTTTTCGCAGGGTCCAGGGAGGGTCCGTCCCATTTAAGGGAAGATGTACGCGGTCTTTTCCCCACATTTTGTGGGGAGGCCGTTTCCACGGATCGAACCTGAGACCTTTGGTCCCTTAGGAACAGCTTTTACCGCTGCGCCAAGGCCCGCCCTCAAAATTATTACATATAACAAACATATTTAAGTTATAACAAACAAACAAACAAACATAACCATTGTATCCCGCTGAAGAGCAGGGTCTGGGAGGGGTAGATAGTGGCAAGTCTTTCCTCTATCTTGAAAGATAGAGAGACCGCTTCCGAAGAGACCCCCGACTCGTTAACAAAGGTAATAACAATAACAATCATAATACAAAGCATACAACACAAAGGTAGATATCACATGAAGAATTAGATAATGCGCACATAAAAAAATAGCATGTAACAACCAAAAAGGGTAGATGATGAAAACTACACCTAACGTGTAGGGTCCGGCCATATGTCACCGTATACCCTTCCCTCCCACAAAAGCCACTAAAAACGGCATTTAAGTTATAACAATAGTATAAAAAAATATTATTATTCATAAATATCCATAATTTTTTTATATACTTCTTTAAAGTAAACTATTTTTAAAAATTATTAGCTACAAATTAATTATTTTCTTTAAATTATTTTAAATGTTATTATTTCTAGAAAAAAAATTTCTTGATTAATCTAGTATTAAGTGAGAGTTATTAAGTAAACTTTTTTAAAATCAAGATTTTTAACAAATTCTAATTTATTGTGATGGTGACATATGTAAAATCCTATTCAGAGCCTAAGTGGAGATAACGTGGACATACTAGAAAATAGACATATGGCTGATAGTTATTTCAGTTTATTAAAGTAGATTCAAAAATAGATCGAGATAGTTCTATAAATCAGTTACAGATAGTTTGAAATCAAATCTCATGATGTGTTTGTTACATTTAATTTTATATGATATATAGAATTTAAACTATATTTTAACAACAAATATCATTTTAAACTCTTAAATTACTTTTAATCAAGTTTGAATATGAATGATATTCAACGAATATTATTCATAGAATCTTTAACATTTGCCACAAAGCTACTTGTCCAATTACTTTGCATAATGGTAAATGTAACTCGATACAACTTGTGTTATGGTTGTTGTTGTTATATGAGTCACTTTTTTAACGGCAGATCTGCGACCTAGTCGGGACCACACCCCAAACCATTGTAATGAGAAACTTATTGTTAAGAAAACTTACTGGCTCAACTTTAATTATCTTTGTTAAAGTGAGACTTGAACTCATGATCTTTTTATATATACATGTTATGAATATCTTATTTTAACCAGTTGAATTAAGGATCATTGGTTTGTTGTATAATCCGAATATTAGAATGAAGGTCACTATTTACACAATCACACCTAATGTTAGAAGGAATAGAATGCTATTTATTAATTATTTTATTATTAATAGAGACATGAAGTGAATAGTAAATCTGGGCATTTTTCGAATTTCCAATGATTTCTTATGCTGCGTGTTTGTCATTTAAAATCCAATCTCTCTAAACATGTGTTCATCCTCATGCTTTTCCTGGTTATCCTAATCTGTATTTTTCTTCTCCCTCTAAGAGCATCCACAGTTCCTTTCTCATTTTTATATGAGTGGATGTCTTATATTATAATGGTTGGTTGTGAGTAGTTATGAGTGAAGTAGAAAGAAAAATTATAGGGTTCTACCGTGATTCCCCAATAAAACCATAAATTTTTAATATTTTTAAAAGTTGTTGTGAGTAGATAAGAAAAACAAAGTAATGATAAAAGTATGAAAAAATATTATTTAATTAAAAATAAAAGAAAAAAATAGAGGTTTTTAATGTAATTATAAGGATGAAGATGGGGATGGATTGTGAATGCTCTAAGGCTACCAACGCTAGGGAAGAGCTGGTCTCCGTGGTGTGATATTCACGCAACGAGGGTCAAGCATTTCCATGAAATCAACATATTCCCAGGTACAGTTTGTTGGATTAATCGGTTCGTTATTCGGGTTTGGTTCACGGGTCACGGGTCGGTATTTCACTAGTTACGGGTTGATAGTTTAGTTTGTTTATTTCATATGTTTTATTAGAGAGTAACTAGTCAAATAGTTGGTTTGTTTTCCTGGTTTATAGGAAATTCACGTAATAGTGGGTTAGTAGTCTTTTCTTTAGGAACAAGTTTATTTTTTTCTAGAGTAAATCTCGGTTTTGGTCCCTGTGTTTTGCAAATTGACTCCACTTGAGTACCAACGTTTATTTTGTCTCTATTTGAGTACCAAATTTTAAAAAAGTTGTCTGTTTGAGTACCAAATTTTAAAAAAGTTGTCTGTTTCAGTCCTTTTGACTAACGGTGTTAACATTTTCTGTTAAATTTTTTTAAAAAAGACCAAAATACCCCTGAAAATTAAAGTAACACCACCACCACCACTCCCCATCCAAATCCGTCGTCAATTCACTCAATCTCCGGCGACCACATCCCCCAAACCCTAACTCACGCCCCAACATCATCGAAACCCTCGAAGAAAGAGGCTTACAGGACTCCCATAACAAACAACTATTTTTCAATATTAAGCTGCTCCTCCGATAATAATTCAAGATACATGGCACAAACCATAACAAACACAATAAGAATGCTAGTTTCGATGCTTAGACTCAGACAGCAATCGATCTAAAGCGTGATCTTAGGTTATGTAATAAGGCCATATGAATGCAACTGAACTTGCAATTTGACCTAGAAACAGAAAACATAATCAATTTACAACAAATCAATACAAAATCCATCTAATTTCCAACATCAATCAAACGAATACAAGTAGTCAAGTACCTTCAGTTACGAAAATCAACAACTCTATTTGCAATAGCGATCAGCCTTCTTCTTGACTCTATCATCAAGTGCTTCTTCAACCGACTTCACCTTCGCTTTCGGATCATACCCGAACTTCTTAGCTTCCACAGGAAACAAGTCGTCATACTTCATCTTCTTCGCCGCATCATCGTGTAAACGGGTTATGGCTGTTAAGAAGCTCTGGGACGGCCCCAATTCGCCACTCGCCGATCGCGCGACCGCCGTCGTCAACCGCTGTCGGTTCCGCCGCGCCGGATGGGGAGGTCGTCGGCGGCACCACGGCGGAGGTCGCGGCGGTGTGCTGCTGCTTCCCCTTCTCCGTGGTGGACTTCGTGGTGCTGACGATGTATAGGGTTCCGGCGGGGTTTGTGCCGGAATGCTGTGAGGAAGAAGCGCCGGTGACGGGCGAAGATGCCGTACCACGACGGCGGTGGAAGAGACCACGGCGGTGGTGAGGAGTCTCCGGCGGTGGCCATGGCAGCGACGACGGCGGTGACGGTGGCGCCGAAGGTGGACAAAGATGTGGTGGCGTTTGATAATGAGATGTGGGAGAAGTTTGCTGAAAGTGGGTTCTAGAGAAACTGGGAGGAAGAAGCGCCGGCGACGGTGATATTTTTGGTCTTTTTATATAGCCCTTAGGGGTATTTTGGTCTTTTTACAAAAATTTAACAGAAAATGTTAACACCGTTAGTTAAAAGGACTGAAATGGACAACTTTTTTAAAATTCGGTACTCAAATGGAGACAAAATAAACGTTGGTACTCAAGTGGAGTCAATTTGCAAAACACAGGGACCAAAACCGAGATTTACTCTTTTTTCTATTTAATGTAATTTTTGCTTTCAATGAATTAAGTTCAATCAGTTAACATACGTGAGTGTTGAGTGTGTATTTGGGCTTGAACCAACATTTGGTATCAGAGCTTAGGGCTTTAGAGGCGGAGAAGGCCGGTTTGAGAGTCGATCGTCGAAGGATGTAGCCCGTCGCTGCAGGGCAAACGCAGCAGGGAACCGGGTTCATTTCGGGACAGCAGGTGGCTGTTTCGGACTCTTCAACAGCAGAAGACGGAGACGGGAAGTGTTTCGGTGCAACCGTTATCGTGTTGGAAGTACCATTTGGGATGATGGGGGTGACCGTGATAAACATTGGTGTTCCGGGACTGTTAGAAGTGATCAAAGAATCTTTGATCGGCTTGTTTCGTGATAAGAGTTTTACCGACAGAAGTGCGTGAAAAACGGGCGTTATGGATCCGTCAAAGCAGGTGGCTTTGGGTTCGGTTCGCTTGGCAGGGTAAAGGAAGCGGTAGAAGGCGGTGGCTTTGCTTTCTTGATCGGTGGAAGAAGTTTCTTTGAACAAGTGTGATTGGAGAAAGGTTATGGTTGTCAAGATAAGGAAGAAAAAATGAGAGATTGAAGAAACTACATGATCGTGAACATTATGGCGTTGGAGTTCAAGTCGATGGCTTTGGATGTGACCGGGGAAGAGGTCGTTGATCCGTGAAGAGTCAAGACGTTAATGAATGGGATTCCAACGGGATGCCATGTGAGATGTTACAAGTGTGGTGGATTTATTCGGGTTAAACCGAGAAGACTTTGGACGTGATCGGGGTGAAGATCGGGTGTCCGGGAAAAGTCAAGATGAAGGAGATGGTGATTCGACTAATGTCTCGAGTGGTGTAAACAAACCGATTAAGGGGGTGAATGTTGGATTAATCGGTTCGTTAATCGGGTTTGGTTCACGGGTCATGGGTCGGTAGTTCACAAGTTACGGGTTGATAGTTTAGTTTGTTTATTTCATATGTTTTATTAGAGAGTAATTAGTCAAAATAGTTGGTTTGTTTTCCTGGTTTATAGGAAATTCACGTGGTAGTGGGTTAGTAGCATTTTCTTTAGGAACAAGTTTATTTTTTTCTATTTAATGTAATTTTTGCTTTCAATGAAATTAAGTTCAAGCAGTTAAACATACGTGAGTGTTGAGTGTGTATTTGGGCTTGAACCAACACAGTTTCTGCCTATGTGTGTCGATTGCCTCTTGATTTCCGGCCTGATTGTTTCTTTGTTTCGCAAAGTTACAGCAACTATATTGCTTTCTGTTCCAAAATTTATATAGAATTCTTGAGTTTTCATCATAAGATTCTTAATCTGGGGTGATATATTGTATGAAATTGCTTGATTACTTCTAAAACGTGCTTTATATTAGCTGATGTACATAATGATTTTCCTTTGCGTTATGTTGGTTGCATTCTTATTTTGAAGCAATACTCACCTTTCTTTGACTGGAGTTGCAGCCAACCTACATTACCTTCTTTTGCAGTTGAAACAAGAGTGTGGCATTTCACATTTCAAAAGCTCAAGAATTGCATGACAAGATAATATTGTTACTCTTTTCTATGTGTGTGTTGATGTTTAAGATTCATATATTATATTTTATTTGAAATAATGTATTATAATTCTAAGAAACAATCAATATGGTCTTATTCTTCATGTTTGATCTAAACAAACATGTCATGATTCATGATGAATTACTGTCTTGACTGAGATTGTTTGCCAAAATGAATATTTTGTTTGTTCATATTCATGTTGATGCGCATTTTCAGTTAGATTGTTATAAATGACACAACTGTATAGCTACATATAACAATCTAACTGATCTGTGGATTGAAATGCTAATTTTTATGGTTTTGATAATATGGTTTTGTTTGTTTGAGTTGTTTCCAAATATTAATTTTTTTCCTTCAGAACATGTTCTTTTTATATGTTAATAATTGGTGATTATATACATGGAAATACCAAGCCCAATTGAGGCTATTTAAATGTGGTGGTTATCACCCCTCCTATTTTTTGTTGATTATGTTAACCGAGGTAGACAAAGTTTACAAACCATATGGTTGCTGTTGCATCCAAATAAGGTATCCTAATTGAATCTTTGGTTATATGATTATGAATATAAAATCCTTTTATGAAAGTATATGTAGGTGCAGATTCACTAGGTCTCAAGTCAGTGTATCACCAAAATCAATTTTTTCATACTTACTATTTTTGTAAGTAGAGTATATGGTTTTTATTTTATGTATGTTTAGTTAACTTCGTACATGACTTTGTAGATGATAATCACATCTTTATTTTATTATTATCGAATAGTATCAAAGGGCCATTGTTGGAGAGCTAAGTCAACGTCTTTTTGTTGGTGCAGATGACTGCTACAGGTACTGATATGCAAATCTGGTCTCTTATTTAAAAAAATACAAATTTAATTTTAATAATCCAAACTATTGCTTGTTGGCCTATAATATCCATACTATTAATTTGGCCGGTAATAATACCAACTTTCACTTTTAGTATAATTATCATACATTCACAATCAATTTGTATTTATTTTAGACTCGATTAATTTAACTTGTATGTTTTTTTTATTTTGTTATAATGTAAACAATTGATTACAAATCAAGAGTAAATATTTAATAATTACATCAATAAGATTGTTGTTGGTAACAAAAGTAAAAGTTGTGATTATTACCGGCCAAATTATTAATGTAAATCAAAATTGGTCAATGAGTAGTAGTTTTGATTATTAAAATCCAATTTACATAAAACAAATGTTTTAAAACAACTCATCCCAAACCGGTTGATAAGTTTTGTTATATCAGGCTGAATTCCACAAAATATGTAGCATTTATCCTAATCGGTGTTAGGAGACACAACATAATAGATCTAACTACTGAGATAAATGTGAAATTACTTACCTATCTCTAGCTTCATTTAGTAGATTATTTGTTATTCTTTTTCGAGAAGAAACTAAGATCAATCACAAATTTTTGTAGAGGAAAAGAAAGGTTTGTTAAAAGTTGCAGATCAGTTTAAAGAACTTCCTGGTTATGAAAGGTAGTTTAAGTACATTCTTCATTTGGTTGTCTAAAATGATTATCTTTTCATCTCAACTATTTTTTATAACCGAAAAGTTAATCATTCTTTCATGTTTCCATACGAATGACTTGTGGACTAAAAGAGTTCTGGTGTCCAGTTCTTACATAATATTTAATGGAGTATGAATGTTTTTATTCCTTTTTGTTTCCAATGCACTACTTTTGAACTCAATTAATAACATGTTCTTTTTGCTTGCTCCGTTGTTAACATATCAACATTAATGTATATTTTATGTAAAAGGTTGTTAATGTTTATTTTGTTGCAGTCTATAAAGGAACACTAAAATGCAACTCACAAACGCATCTCAAATGATAACGCTTGGGAATGATCCACATGCTACTTTTACTTTGATTTTAGATGGGAAGACTTTAACTTAGGATTTGGAGGAAGATTTGAAGCATTAGTTTATAATGTCCATATTTTATTATTTTCTTTTAAGTTCTGGACTTTTAAGTCTACTTTATGTTGAATGTCTAGATTTCAGACACAAAATCTGCTAAGGCTTGGGATTTTATGATAGCCCTATGTTAATATACCAAATCTAAGGCACTAAGCTTAACTGACCATTTGGCCATTCTACCTGACATTTCTAACTTTCTTAGCACATTCTTAATAATTAATTAGTTTTAAAATATATTGTATTAGTTTTAACTTTTCAAGATGGGAATACTTGGATTTGGCATCTAGTAAACTCTTACTTATATAGTATATCAGATGATGGTTCCCCTCATGATCCTCGACAAAAACAACACTTGGCGTACTTCGGATACGACTAGGTATAGTGAGAGAGGTTCTCCATCTTTAGGCTTCATTGATAGAGATGTTGATGACATATATTCCTTCACAGCTTGGAGAGCTTCCTCATGTTTTATCTCTTTCAAACTTTTTGTTCTTTTTTTAGGACATCGTAGTATCTTTGCATCTTTTTGAGGATTTTCACTTGAATCTAACTAGGGCACTACTCTTCCGCTTAGCCTTTGAATATCCTTAACATTTTCTGGAGACTTTAAGTTCATGATAGCCTTGATTAATCTTGGTCTGGCTTCTATTCCCCTTTTTCTCAACATATATCCCAGAAACTTTCTTGCCCCCACTCCGAGGTGACATTTAACAGGGTTTAGCTTCACGTTATATTGATCTGGAAAATCGAAAAACTCTTTGATATCCCAAAGATGATCCTCAGCTTTCTTTGATTTGACAACCATATCATTAATGTAGACTTTTATGGTGTCCCCCGATTTCTTTTTTAGCATTATGTTGACAAGCATCTAGTACATTATACTTGTTTTTTAAGACCAAAAGACATAACGATATAACAATAAATACCGATAGGGGTGATGAAGGCAGTATCTTCTTCATCCGATGGTTCCATTTGTATTTGTTGGAATCCTAACAAGGCATCCTTGAAGGTTAGCATGTCACAAACCCTCAATTTTCCATTCTTCTTCTAGACCACCACCATATTAGCTAGTTATCTTAGAAATTTTACTTCCCTAGTCATCTTAGACTTTAGTAGTCTCTCTACCTCTTCTTAGATTATTTAATTCCTTACTGGTGTGAATTTTCTCCTCTTTTGGTGTATAGGCCTGCAAGTTTTATCAGTTCTAAGTTTATGTTTTATTATATTTTTGGATATACCTATCCTGTCTTCATGTTTTCAGGCACAGATACTTCTTCTGTTTTTCAAGAATATGATCCTATCCCGCTCGATATCCTCGGGGATATTTGTTACTATCAGCACTTTGATCTCTAGCTCTTCAAGGTCCAAGGATAACTCTTTGACATTTTGCTCCATATCATGCTAGACATCTTGCTCCCTATTCTCCAGTATATCATGTACCTGTTTCTTTAATTGCTATCCATTTTTACTATGAAGGTAGCTATGCAAAACAAAACAGATAATTTGACACAATGGGTAATTCCGATTTTCACTTTCAATTTTCACTACCCCTCAAGGTGTGGGTAATTCACACATCGGTGGTAGGTTGATGGTTCAACTTCCATGTCGTGTATCCATGGTTGACCTAAAATAATGTTAAAGCTTGATAATGAATCTATTAGCATTTATGACTTTTACAGTCTAATTATATAAAAAATGCTAGCTTAAAATGATAAAAGAGTATTATTCTATATGTTTAGTGTTTAATTTGTATTATATGAAAGTTTTAGCAATTTGCTTTAGAAAACACGTTCACATAGCACCCGAATGGATTTTACGAATTCGAAGGGAGTATTCTTGTAAATAAAAAATTTGTAACTCCAAAACACATTCATTGCTAGCCAAACTTCCAGCCAAAGTTTTCATTATGTTTCTTTTTTTACTTAGCTTGAAATCACGTATAAGTTTCCCTCTTTTCTTCCAATGTAATTATCACAATATAATACACAATAAACTGAAGTCTTCTTTATATTTCTTACTTGTTAAGATGGTATCAGAGCATGTGTTTTAATCTGCTCATCATCTACCCAAGCTGCAACCAAGCCAGAACAGAGCCACCATGTCTGAAGATGGCAACTCGGATAACTCGGGTAACTCCGGTAATGATCTCTTTTTACAATTAGCCAAACTTCTTAAAAATTCTCAGCCGAAAAGCCCCAAACTATCAGGCAGTTTACAGATAAATCTAAAACAACGGCCAAAACTATGCTCTATGGACCCGGATGATCCGAGTCTCCATATGAAGAAGATCGAAAAACCAGTTGAAACATTTAACCTCAAACCCTCCAAACTGAAACCATGAAACCTATGAACAGTGGGAGCAAGATGACCTTGTCATTTTTTCATGGCTAATCCAAAACACTGAACTGGTCCTTGCTTGTAACCTTACTAAGATTCCCACAACAAAATTGTTATGGGATGGCTTGGTAGTTACCTACGGCAGTGGACGGGATAAGCTTCAAACCTTCAACCTGCATGTCAAGGCAAATGATATCAAACAGAACAATCTTTCTCTTGAAGAACTATGGATTATACTCCAAGGAGTATGGGAGAGATTGATCAGATCGATCCAATACCTATGACTTGCCTAACTGATATTCAAGCATACTCTAAAATCATGATTGAACAGAAATTATTTCAGTTTCTAAACGCCCTTAACCAGAAGTATGACCCTATAAAAAGTGAAATACTCCTGCTAGAATCTCTTCCAACGACAGAGGCTACATACGTCACCGTTCGCAAGGAGGCTGCTCATCAGAAGATCCTTAGAGCACCTCTCAATGACATATAGGGCATCGAAATGAGGCTAATGGCCACTGAAGTTCAAGGTTTAGGGCTCACATCAAAGGGCTACTGACGATCCGAAGGTAAGAAAACCACACCAGGTAATAAAGATGACAAATCTCTCCTCAAATGTGACCATTATGGCATGACAAGGCATACCAATTAACAATGTTTCAGACTCGTCGGATATCCCGAGTGGTGGTCTGATGGTCACAAAAAGGGCACAAAGACCACGATTCAGGAGGAAGGGAAATTAACCAGCACCAGTAATGTCACACTCCCGCTGAGAGTGGAAACACGGGATGTAACGAGACGGGATCGTCATAATACATTGTTAACAATAGAGATGCAATATATGTAATTAATGATAAAGCGTGTCATGACGACACCCGACACAAAGGAGACTTGTGTCGTGTTTAGTCAGTATTCACAACAACATAGCCATAAGCATAAACTTGTATATAAATCACATAACAAAAAAAGTAGTAACATTGTATTGTAATTCCCACAACCCGGGAACAAGTATCCAAAAGAATAATTGTATGTAATCAGACAAACAATGTTTCAAAAGACTGTTTGTCAAGTATTGTATAGTCTCAAAAATGCATCCTAGGGTCTCCAGTAAGGCAGCACACCTAGATCTTCAATTAGCATTGTCACCTGCAAAGATATGCACAAAATGGTCAACAAAATTGTTGGTGAGCTCGCAGGTTTAAATAGTAAGTAGATTGATGCTGCATAATAGTTTTGCGGAATACCGTGTATACAGTTATAAGTAAGCAAAATCACATAGCAATGAGCTTTACAACCAAACCTAATGACGTACACACAGAATCTTGTTGGAATATATTCACCCAAGGGCCCGTTTTTTGCCACTGTTGGTACCAACTAGTATACCAACAAATAAGGGTGGGGGTGTCAACCCAATAGTACTACCAATACTATTCGTCGTTTCCAACACCAGAATTAAATGGTTGTAAAGAAAGTACCACAAGCGACTCATGTATGTATCAGATAATTACTCACAAGCAGTAACACGTTGATTCCAAGAATGTAAGTTGTACAGCATAAAAATGGGTGAGCATACTTTTCCCCTAAGTTTGTAAATGATTGAAGTATTAAATAAGCATAAAAAGGGGCCACGAAACTCACTTGTTCGGTGGTAAGTATGGATGATCAAGTTCCAAATGTTGTATGCAATAAATGTTCAAACACCTATTAACATTTATCGTTAAGCGTTAATGATACTTTTAATGAAAATAGTAATGTTCGGTCGGTTCTGGTTGTATCAGTTCGGTCGAACGGAACGCACACAAGCAGACATAAGTATTAGATCATATATAGATCCAAGTACTTGGAATCGTCGTCATTGCCAATGATACTAGTGTAAAGGTTTCGAATGGTCCTACGTATCTTGAGGCCAACTTCCCTTTCTTTCTAAATCGTACGATCCCTTTCCAGGGAGAGACCTTAAGTAAAACGCGATCTCCCACGTTGAATTCCAGAGGTTTCCGACGGTTGTCGGCGTAGCTCTTTTGGCGATCTCTGGCTGCTTTTAGTCTGTCTTTGATCTGGAAAATCTTGTCTGTTGTTTCCTGAATGATCTCTGGGCCTGTCAACTGGCTTTCACTAATCTTTACCCAACAAAATGGGGATCTACATTTCCTCCCATACAACGATTCAAATGGAGCGCATCCAATGCTCGTATGGTAGCTGTTGTTGTAAGAGAACTTAATCAATGGCAGATGAGTGTCCCAGCTACCACCAAAATCAATTACAAAGCCCTGAGCATGTCTTTCAATGTTTGTATCATTCATTCACTTTGACCATCTGTCTGTGGGTGATAGGCGGTACTCATATCTAATTGTGTGCCCATCGCTTTCTACAGTGTCTGCCAAAATCGTGAAGTAAATCGCTGTCACGGTCGGATATGATCGATACCGGCACTCCATGCCTTGTCACGGCCTCCTTTATGTACAATCTCGTCAATTTATCCATCTTGTAATCCTCTCGGATAGGCAAGAAATAAGCTAACTTCGTCATCCGATCCACTGCGACCCATATCGAGTCGTGCCCGCTACTCGTTCTAGGAAGTTTGGTAAGAAAATCCATGGCTATGTTTTCCCATTTCCATTTAGGAATTTCCGGTTGCTGCAGTAATCCTGATGGTTTTTGAGGTTCAGCTTTAACTTTCGAGCACGTCAAGCATCGGCTTACATACATAGCAATGTCTTTCTTCATGCCTGGCCACCAATACAAATCTTTGAGATCGTGGTACATCTTGTTTGCGCTAGGATGAATAGAATATCGTGTCTTGTGCGCTTTATCCATAATTAGGGTACAGACATCTCCTTATTGGGATACCCATATACGATCCATGAAGTACTGTATACCATCATCCTTGCAAATCATTTGTTTATTCAACCCTCGAAATTCTTCTCCCACAATGTTTTCTTCTTTTAATGCATCACCTTGTGTTGTTAGGATCTGAGCTTTCAGTCTCGTTTGAATAGTCAATCCTAATGCTCGAGCACGTAGTGGTTTCATGCATTCTTTGCGGCTTAAAGCATCAGCCACCACGTTCGCTTTTCCCGGGTGATACAGGATTTCACAATCGTAGTCACTAAGCAGTTCCACCCAACGTCGCTGACGCAAATTAAGTTCCTTCTGATCCAGGATGTGTTGGAGGCTCTTATGATCTGTGTAGATGATGCATTTGGTTCCATCAAGTAATGCTTCCATATATTAAGTGCAAATACCACAGCGCCCAATTCCAGGTCATGAGTCGTATAGTTCTTCTCATGCACCTTAAGTTGTCGTGAGGCGTAGGCAATCACATTATCCTTCTGCATTAGCACACATCCCAATCCTTGATGTGAAGCATCGCAGTACACCACAAAATCATCAGTTCTGTCTGGGAGGGACAATATCGGTGCATTGCACAACTTTTCTTTCAGTGTTTGGAACGCTTGTTCTTGTGCATGTCCCTAATCAAACTTCTTGTCTTTCTGAGTCAGCAGTGTAATGGTTGAGTGATCTTTGAAAAATTCACGATGAAACGTCGATAGTATCCGGCCAATCCTAAGAATTTCCGTATTTCTGAAGGAGTCTGGGGTGCATCCCATTTCATCACTGCTTCAATCTTTCCGGGATCTACGTGAATCCCTTTTGTCTTTTACAGGATATCAGGACGAGACAGATCATTGGGCGTGGCACTAAAAGACAAGGACTGTATTATGTGGATAAGGTGACTCAAAGTGGTACTATGATGCTGGCTCACGGAACAGTAGAACGAGAAGCATGGTTATGGCATAGAAGATTGAGACATTCATAACTGGTTATTTATATTTTGTTTCCTTCTAGTAATACGTCTCCTTATGAAACATGTTTATTGGCTGAAAGCCAGAAACAAACGTTTAAACCAAATAACACAAGAGTTGATGTGCTATTTTCATTGATCCATTCAGATGTTTGGGGTCCCGCTCCTACTATCGGGGCGTAAAACTTCTTTTTTTTGTAATTTTTATGGATGACTGTACCCAGATGACCTGGATTTATTTTAAATAAAATAAATCTGAAGTCATTGATAGGTTCACCGTCTTTTACATTATTGTTCAAACTCAATTTCAAAAAAAAATCCAAATTTTCCGATCTGATGGGGGGATTCGTTAACACCTAAATGAGCCAATTTTTTAAGTCAAAGGGATAATTCACCAAACTACTTGCCCTCACACTCCAGAACAAAATGGTGTGGCTGAGCGGAAGAACCGTATTCTGTTAGAAATGACGAGAGCTCTTCTAATTGAATCACGGGTTCCCCAAGTGTCTTGGTCGAAGGCTCTAGCTATAGCTACCTACCTTATCAATCGCCTTCCAACCAAAATCCTTAACATCAAAACCCCCTTAAAAACATTGGAAGAATTTACCAAACTCCTGCCTGCCCTTTCACTCGAACCCAAAGTCTTTGGTTGCACAGCTTTCATTCACATACCAAAATCTTATCAAAGTAAACTTGATGCATATGCTGAAAGATGTGTCTTTGTTGGTTATGGAGTTAACCAAAAAGGTTTTAAATGTTATAACCCAAAGACACGCCACATGTATACCATCTTAAATTGTAACTTTTTTTATACCAAATACTATTACTCCTCCCAACACAGTGGTCCCGGGGAGGAAGAGAGTGACCCACTTAGTTAGTTGAAATATGTCATAACACCATAAGGAAACTACAACAATCATAGTACCAATAACAATGAATCGCCTAAAAACCCTATACAGTCTAGTCCAAATGTAAGTGCCACCGAAATGACTCCTCCCAACCTGATAGGTAAGTGATTCTCATTGTTCTGAATTTATTGAATCTACTAATATGTCTGTACAAGATGAAAAAGGACAAAATGCTAAGGCGTTATAGGAAAATGAAGAATCTCCTCCAGAAGAAGTTTCTGAATGATATATGCTACCACCAAGAGCCAACAGGGAATTCAGCTGAAAAGATATTCCCTAAAAAAGGAGTCCAGAAGCTCAAGATATCCCATGGCTAACATAGCTAAAGGAAACTTATCTCAGAAAGCAAAAGCATTTACTGCAACTATATGCTCTGAGGATATCCCTTCTAATGTAGAACAAGCCCTTAAATAAAAAAATAGAAGAATGCAATGGAGATCGAAATGGAAGACTTTGTAAAGAATGGAACATGGAAAAAGTGTACTCTGCTACAAGGAAAGGGACCAGTTGGATGTCGATGGGTCTATACCGTGAAATATAAACCGGATGGTATAATAGAGAGGTATAAGGTCCGGCTACTTGCTAAAGGATACACTTAAACATATGGAATTTATTATTCTGAAACATTATCTTCAGTTGCAAAACTTGACACAATCAAGGTTCTCATCTTCATTGCTGCAAATGAAGGTGGCCACTTCACCAGTTTAACGTTAAAAATGTTTTCCTACATGGAGAACTACAAACTTCTGGCCAAACTTCTAGCTAAAGTTTTCATTATGTTTCTTTTTTTACTTAACTTGAAATCATGTATAAGTTCCCCTCTTTTCTTCCAATGTAATTATCATAATACAATACATAATACAATGAAGTCTTCTTTATCTTCCATACTTGTTAAGAATACCCTAATCGATCGCGCCCCTAACCCCACGCCCCACACCTTTTGTGCAAACTTCAATAACACACACACACTTTTGCTTTACTTCTTGCATTTATAGTTAGAAATTTGATGTTTCTTACATCAACTATGACTTAGCAATCATCCACTTCACATCATAAGTAAGTTTCAATATCCAAATCCATCCACTTTGATCCATGAAAGTCTTGAAACCCTCAATGACCCAAACATATATTAAATGATTTTTGATTACATGTTATTACATGATTCTAACATAATTATACTGTTAGAATTCTTGATAAGTTGCATTTTAATTAACAACTGACACTTGTCATTATAAAAACTTTAATTTAGAGCTTTTCTAGAAATTGGATGAATTCGATGAAATTGAGTTGATTTGTCTATGCTACGATTTTAATTGATGCTATTAGATAAACTTAAATGTTTTGGGTTTGTGACTTTGACTCGATTTTTTGGGCAATTACTAATAATAGTAACTTTTTAAGCTAGGTAGTTTCTAGATTGAGTTTTGAGTAGGTTTGGTTGATGGTGATTATTGATATGAATTGTATTGGATGTAGGAATGAGTTGCGAATCATTGAATTGTATAAAAACACATCATGTGATCATACTTACTATTTATTGTCACTTTAGTGAATGATTTTGTGTATTATGTATGTGGTATGTGTAGAGCTTTGTATTATATTTGGGATTGTTAGGAGATTATGATGTGAATTGTACAATTTGTCTTCTTACGTTTCTATATATGGAAACTTTGCTCTTGTTTATTTTTGTTATTGCTTAGTATCGAAGTAGTAGTCAAAAAAGATGAGAAATTGTGTCTTATTCACCTCAAAACTAACTTGTTTGGTGTTTTGCTTAATATTCACAAAGAAGTCTCTTACTTTGCAGCTTATGGAATCCGCGCAGATCATCTTATTAAAGGCAACATTAGGGCATTCATAGTAGGTTCCACATTTTGATGTATTGTAATATATTATAGGGGATGGTTATGAGTGATTGTGAGTGAATAAGATAGAAAATTTATGGGGATTGTACCGTGATTCCCTCAGAATACAACCCCTATAAACTTTTTTAATATTTTATTTAAAAGTGTTTATGAGTTGAGGTTAGAGAAAATATAGTGATACAGATATAAAAAATATTATTTAGTCAAAAAAGAAAGTAAAAATATAATGTTTTAGTATAAATATGAGGATAGAAATAGAGAAGCTAGTGTGAATGCTCTTAGATCTGGTTCCCGTATTTTTTTTTGGCTAGCCCCTAAAATCTGAATTCCACTCTCTATTTAAGCTTGAATCCCAAAAGAAAATATCCTAGTCTATGGGCTTGTATATATGCAGGATTCAAAAGTCTTACTGAATCGTAATGGGCTTGTGACCGACTGCTCCCTAGTGAAATTGAAGAATTAGAAAAGGACATAAATCCCCTTAGTAGTCTAATACTTTTAACTTGCTGGTAGTTGGTCTTGGAGCGGTGACCCTACCGGTTAGTTCTCGACCAAATCTATTGGACTTAGCTCTAGAATTGAACCAGGTGAGCGATGGATTACTTTTCTAATCAACTGATGGCTCCCATTAAAAGTGAATGTTTTTAGATGGCGGACTGACTTATATAGGCTTGCAACTAAAGCTAATCTTCATGAACGAAAAGTGAATTATTTCTTTAAACTATTCATTTTGCGATGAAACCCCTGAGACGGCTGAACATTTGTTTACATGCTACATCGCTTCCGAAGTTTGACAAATGGTGAGTGAGTGACGCGTTCCTATTATCTTTGCTTTCTCTACCTATTATCTCTTTCAACTTCATAAAAATACTTGTCAAATGAGGTTACTAGGAAAATGATCTCTTTCTCAAACAAGATCATTTCTTTACTAAGCCTGATCGAGGACATCAAGGTTGTCGGCTTTCTTTGGCTCAAAACTAGACCCATAATTCAAATTCTCGAGTAGAAGAACTAGTTTGATCTTAATTTATTTCATGTAACCTTTCTTTTCTTTGGCTCATTTGTTGTTTGGTTGCATTTCTTTCCTATATATATTGCTGCCTTTTAAAAAAATTTAACGCCCATAACAATATTTTTTTTCTTTTAAAAAATGACACTACTTTACTCCAATTTAAGTAAACAACAGTAGGGGAATTACATATAGTGATCGGTTATTGTACAAGGTGTAATTTTTGTGCGAAGCGTACGAAGTCACCAGAGGGTGACGCATGCTTTTTGACTGAGAGGTAGTTTCGTCCGCGCCATAATTACGCATAAAGGTTACATAATTACGCAAGTTATATCAATTATTACGCAAAGTAATATTACTCACGTTATAAAAAATAATTACGCAAGTTATATCTATTATTACGCAAAGTAATATTACTCACGTTATAAAAAATAATTACACAAGTTATATGATAACTACACAAGTTATGTTCATACTTACGGAATTTTTTTAAAAATGGTATTTTTAAAGAGAGATTAATGACAAGAGGGGAAAATCTCTACTCTTTTTTACTTTAAGGGTACCCGCCCCTGCCAGGGGCGGGTTCTTTAATACATCGCATGTCTGTGTGTGCAGTGAGTGTGAGTGTGTGCAGTGAGTGTGAGTGTGTGCAGTGAGTGTGTGCAGAGTGTGGTGTCACATCCGTGTCTCGATCTTTGAGATCTCATCCTTGCCAAGGGCGGTTCTCTCCCCACTTTTCCACCACATTGTTTAATATTATTATGTTAGTTTTATCTTATAAAATATAAATATTAATTTTAAAAAATAGTTAGTTTTACATTATAAAATATAAAAAATTAATTTTATTTCATGTTTACTAGTTATTATTGTATATTAATTGCCGATTTACTTGTTAGTTTCATTGTACTACTTGTTCGTTTTTGGATGCTTATTCTAATAATATTATATTTTATTTATGTATTTTATAATAAAATTAATTCTATAATTAATAGATAAAAGTACAAAAAATTATATAATTGAAAAGGTAAAAATACATCATTAAAATAATAAAAGAAATAGCATCTAAAGAGTTTCATTATTATCGATTGTTGCTTTATCATTTAAGTCAAATAAGGAAGGAGATGCATTAAAAAATCGGTCAACTGATTGAGCCGTCTCTTAAAATTGAGGGTAATAAGGTAGTGGGGAAAGAATGGTGAAACGAACAAAATTTTATAACAAGTAAATCGGTAAATAATATACAATATTAACTATTTTTTATAATTAATATTTATATTTTATAACAAGTAGCTTCCAAAAGCTAACAATTAGTACAATAAAACTAACAAGTAAATCGATAATTAATATACAATAATAACCAGTAAACATCAAATAAAATTAATATCTTATATTTTATAATATAAAATTAACTATTTTTTATAATTAATATTTATATTTTATAATATAAAACTAACATAATAATATAAAACAATAATATAAAACTAGGTTGGAGAACCCGCCTTTGGTAAGAGCGAGATCTCAAAGATCGAGACACGGATGTGCAACCACACTCTGCACACACTCACTGCACACACACTCACTCACTGCACACACACACACTCACTGCACACATACTCACATGTGATGGATTAAAGAACTCGCCCCTGGCAGGGGCGGGTACCCTTAATGTCACACCCCAAACTGCAACGGTTTCCCGCGGGGCGTGAACTTCATGGAAGCCATAGTCATTGATCGACCGCTACATGATATAGTAAGCATACGATGCAAATAACTGTAAAAATAAATAATTGTTTTTCAGAGTTGAATTGCGGAAGCAGTAGTACTAACGTAATTGTTTTCAAAATATGACCAATACAACAATAAATGTCCCAAACAGCATGAATGGCCCTAAATGCGACGTGGCCTAAGCTAGCTTAACTTGATGCAAATGTCAAATACCTGAGAAAACATGCATGAAATATGTCAACATAAAGTTGGTGAGTTCACAGGTTTTAAAGTAATAGTAAACGGTGTAATGGACCACAAGTCTTTCCATGATTTGATTGTTGATCATACAATACTACAATATTATATAAGCACCGCAACCGAAGCTAGATTGTAACTGTAATAAATTGCCCCTACCCATACCTACCGTAAGCATGGGTGTGAACAGGCTAATAATGCACCCATTTAGACCTCCAGTCAAGGTTAGGGTAATTAACCCGGGTGGGGGTAGTCAAACCCAATAGTACTATCCATGATTACCTCGCTTTGAGAAATAAACTAACGGTTTGATAACAGGGGACTTTATACGGTAAGTAAACAACTTATATAACATGTGAAATCATTGACAAGTAAATGTGTCCAAAAAAATTAGTAATTTGCATGTAATCTCCCCCAAAAGAAAAATAAGTGAAAATGGGGCCGTGAAACTCACCTCAATTGCACGCGTGAATATTAGCAATAGTCAGTACATGTGATTGGTCTAGCAATCTCCTAAAAAAATCACAATATATTCATGAGGTCATGATTACTAACCCTAGATGGTCATGCATAACTTATCCACAAAGTTAGTTTTGAAAATGTCAATTGACTAGTTATACACGTCGAGTCGTTAATATTTTATTTAGATTCTTGTCTTCATAGTTATTTTCCTAAAAACCATATAATGTATTGAATGGGTTTTATATTAAGTATAATGGCATTATACTTTACATGTGTATGAGTTTTCTTTTTACCAAATACCCCCAAAAGTTTACTTTATATAAATATGGGCATTTGACAGAATCAAGAGGATTTTTGGGTCTGGTTGTCATCCTCTTTTCATGTTACAAAGAATTTTTACAAAATCTGATATTTTTATCACATCTATATCTATGTCTTAGGATTCCAAAAAGGTATATCTTGTAATATTTAACTAAGTGTAAGTGCCTCGAAATGGGTCATGAAGCAACAAATGTCAGTGCAGTATTTTTCTATACATGTCTATGGAATTCACCTTTTTGAGGGGTCAAACCCTGCATTCACAAATAGAACCTATAGTACTTTTAAACCTAACACATTAAGCTAAGTTACCACAGAAGTAAAATCTCCATTTGATTACTTTAAGAATAACTTATGCCTCAATCATTCTGCCCTATTTATTCTGCCAAAAATTCAGGTTCAACACTTTAATCATGTTTGTACATTTTGGATAGTTTATACTCATCTAAAAATTTTAAGGTTGGATGAGTTAAAAACTATACATCCTAAATTTAATGTTAGGCTCAAGAAATGGTTCATTTGACCATGTTTAGGTCGAGTTATGGTGTCGAAGACACAGAACATGAATCTGCCAGAAAATGTCTTACATGTTTTGTTATTTTTTAAACTTTGCTAGAGCACTTTTGGATGAGTTAGTGAACATGAACACATAATGGTGATGTATAGAAGATTAGAAACAATGTGCTAACCTTAAACAAGTAAGAAGAAAGAGAAGGTAGTCTTGAAATGCATGGGAAAGAAGACTTGATCCTTTGAACTAAGAACCAAACAAGGAAAAGTGGAGAAGATGTTGTAGGATGCTTGGAAGCTTCAAAAATCACTTGGTCTTCGCCAATTGCACTAGAATCACCAAAGATTTATAGAAAATGAGTTGAAATTGGAATGATATGGTAGTGATGTAGTGGTGCATGATTTCAAGGGAAGAAGGTGAAAAGCATGATATTTCTTGTGCAGGTGGAAATTGAAGGATGTGGTTGCTTATTATAACCTTCACCCCTTAAAAAAACTCCAAATTTTGTTTAGATTCATGTTTAAAGTTGGTCAAACAAGGTGAAAGATGATACTTCCCCAAATTAGTAATGAAACTTATGTCTTTAATTACTTCCAAAAGTGGTTTCATCAAAATGGTAGGTTTCTTACAATTTAGGCGATTAAGCTTATTTTTAACTTTAAGCTTTTCCAATGTATTAAATTTGAAAATCTAAAATACTTGAAACAGTAGAATGTAAATACTTTGAAACACTTTAAAGTATTTATTAGTACATATATATTAATTATCACCAAAGCTCGTGTGTGTCGGTTGTATCGCGTGTGAAAATGGTAATTACGCCGAATCACCGATGCATGTAATGTTATGCGTGAAAGTTTGCAATGCATAAAATGACTTCAATAAATGGAATTCGATTAAAAATCAAGTATTATGGGTGTAATTATAACCAATTCAAGGTCAGGTATTGACCTGAAATTACCGGTTGTCGCATACTCCCCGTGCTAGAAAGTCTTCTTGAAATTCAGTTAGGGTTGTCTGCAGATGCTAGGGTTTCAAACAAATAAGGGTAGTTGAGATTCATTTGATCTTTACATTCCCAAGTAAATTCGGGTCCTATTCTAGAATTTCATCGGATCTTCACTATAGGAATGCGGCTTCGTTTCATCTTCTTTACCTCTCGATCTAGGATCTCCATGGGCTTCTCAGTAAAATGAAGTTGTTCATCAATATGAACCTCATCGAGTGGTATAACCAGAGTTTCATCTGACAGACACTTCTTTAGATTTGACACGTGGAAAGTGTCATGAACACTACTAAGTTCTTGAGGAAGTTTTAGCTTGTAAGCTACAGGACCAATCCTGGCTAGGATTTCAAATGTTCCAATGCATCTTGGGTTTAGTTTACCGCGTTTGCCAAAACGAATGACTTCTTTCCATGGTGAGACTTTAAGTAGAACCTTATATCCCACTTGGAATTCAAATGGTTTACGTCTCACGTCAGCTTAGCTTTTCTGACGGTCACGCGCGGCTTTGAGTCGGTTCTGAATCTGAGCGATCTTTTCCGTGGTCTCGAGTATGATCTCGGGACCATTGGTTGGCTATCGCCAACCTCTGTCTAACACAGTGGTGATCGACACTTCCTTTCGTATAGTGCTTCAAACGGTGCGGCTTTGATACTGGTGTAATAGCTATTATTGTAAGAAAACTCAGCTAAGGGTAGATGAGTATCCCAACGGTTTCCAAAGTCTATCACACAAGCTCTAAGCATGTATTCCAATGTCTGAATGGTCCGTTTGCTCTGACCATCTGTCTGAGGGTGGTATGCGGTACTCATATTCAACCGTGTACCCAAGGCCTTTTGTAATGAATGCCAAAATCTCAATGTAAATCGACTGTCTCGATCAGAGATAATGGAGATCGGTACTCCATGTCTCGAAACAACCTCCTTGAGATAAACCCTCGTCAACCTTTCCATTTTATCAGTTTCTTTAATTGGTAGGAAGTGAGCAAACTTTGTCAGTCGATCCATGATTACCCAAATCATATCACAACCGGTGGATGTCTTGGGTAGTTTTATGATGAGATTCATGGAAATATGCTCCCATTTCCATTGTGGAATCTACGGTTGGTGCAGTAATCCGGATGGCTTCTGATACTCCGCCTTAACCTTTGAACACGTGAGGCACCTGCTAACAAAGGTGGCTGTGTCAGCTTTCATGTTTGGTCACTAGTATAACTCCTTCAGGTCCTGATACATCTTATCAGAGCCCGAATGGATGGAGTATCTTGATTTGTGTGCCTCGTTCATCACAAGATCCCTCAAGTTTCCAAAATTTGGTACCCAAATTCAATTCATGAAGTAATGAGTTCCATCAAACTTGATCTCAAATTGTTTATCCATGCCTTAAAAAGATTCATTTTTCAAATTCTGGTCTTTTAATGCTTCAGACTGAGCATTACGAATTTGAGTAGTTAGACTCGTGTGGATCGTCATTCCTAATGCTCGCACTCGTAATGTTTTGGTTCATTCCTTCCTGCTCAACGCGTTTGCTACAACATTCGCCTTACCAGGGTGATAGCGAAACTCGCAATCATAGTCGTTTAGTAACTTAACCCACCTGCGTTGCCTCATGTTTAGTTCTTTCCGATCAAAGATGTGCTGAAGGCTTTTGTGATCAGTGAATATAGTACACTTGGTACCATACAGGTAGTGTCGCCAGATCTTTAGTGCAAAAACAACAGCTCCTAATTCAAGATCGTGAGTGGTGTAGTTTTTCTCATGCACTTTCAATTGTCGTGACGCGTAAGCAATAACTTTGTCGTGTTGCATTAGGACACAGCCAAGTCCTTGTCGTGATGCATCGCAGTACACCACAAAACCATCGTTTCCCTCTGGTAGAGACAGAATTGGCACGCAACACAGTTTCTGCTTTAACAATTGAAACGTTGCTTCCTGCTTATCACCCCAATCAAATTTCTTGTCTTCTGAGTCAGGGTTGTCAGTGGTTGGGCTATTTTGGAGAAATTTTCGATAAAGCGTCTGTAATAGCCTGCCAAACCTAGGAATTGTCATACCTCAGTCGGGGTCTTAGGTGCTTCCCAGTTTTAATAGCTTCTATCTTGGATGGGTCAACATGTATTCCCTTCTCGTTAACCACATGCCCGAGAAATTGCACTTCTCGGATCCAGAAGTCGTATTTTGAGAATTTCGCGTATAACTTCTCATTCTTGAGTAGTTCCAAGATTAACCTCAAATGTTGTTCATGCTCATCTTTGGTTCGTGAATATATTAGAATGTCGTCTATGAAGACGATCACGAATTTATCCAAGTAGGGTTTGCACACTTATTCATGAGATCCATGAATATAGCTGGTGCATTGGTTAACCCAAATGGCATGACCATGAACTCATAGTGGTCATAACGAGTTCGAAATGCGGTCTTGGGGATGTCTTCCTCTTGGATTCGTAATTGGTGATATCCTGAACGTAAGTTAATCTTCAAGTAGTAACTAGATCCCTGAAGTTGGTCAAATAAGTTGTCAATTCGAGGGAGAGGGTACCGGTTCTTAATGGTGAGTTTGTTTAACTCTCGGTAATCGATGCACATTCGAAAAGATCCATATTTCTTCTTAACAAATAAAACTGGGGCTCCCCAGGGTTAGAAACTGTCTTATGAATCCTTTATCTAACAACTCTTGTAATTGATTTGACAACTCTTGCATCTCTGACGGTGCTAGTCGGTATGGGGATCGTGCTACTGGAGCAGCTCCAGGTATCAGGTCAATTCGAAATTCGACCTGCCTTTGCGGTGGAAGTCCCGGCAAGTCCTCGGGAAAGACTTCCGGATAGTCTCGCATGATGGGTATATCCTCATTCTTTTCTCTTCGGTTCGCTTCTCCACTACGTGCGCCAAGATTGCATGATAGGCCTTTTATAAGTACTTCCGAGCCTTCATACATGAAATGATCCTTAACACCGTACCATACTTTTCTCTTTGAATCGATATGGTCTCTCAACTCGGAAGTGGAATGCGAACGATCTTCTCACGACAAATAATTTCCGCTCGGTTTTTTGATAACCAATCTATGCTAATAACAATGTCGAAACTCCCTAGGATTACAGGTAGCAAATCTATATTGAACGTGTGATCCGCCAAACTGAGAGTGCACCCTTGTATGATTTTGTCAGTTTCGATCAACTTACCATCACTTAAACCTATCATATACTTAAGTTAAATATGTCGGTGTAATTCGGTGTAATGACTAAAACTGCTAGTAACAAAGCTCCTATCGCCACCCATATCAAAGAAAATAGAAATCGGGATATGAACTCGCTTCTTAGGTGTGTGTGCACAAAGCGCACCCCAAGGATTAGTCCAATAACGGTGGTATGACGGTGGTGGTAAAGTGAAATCAACGTTATGGTGGGCATCCGTAGTCATGGTCTCGGGAATAACAGCCACATGGGTGGGATCAGTAGGCTCAGGAGTGAGATCACGAGGGTTAGTGCAGGAATCTTGGGAGTAGAGTCAGTAGGCTGTGAGGTTGAATCTGTAGGCTGGGGAATAGGGTCGACTGGTTACGTAATATAGTCAACAGAACAAGTAATGGACTCAGTAGGCTCCGGATCAGAATCCACTGGGTTGGTGTCAGCCGTCTGTGAGACAGAATCAGTAGACTCAGAATCAAGGTCGACTACTTTGGTGTCGGCTGGCTGAGGGGTGAAATCAGTAGGCTCAGGAAGGGTATCGATTGGCTCGGGGGATAGAGGTCGTGTGGCTAGGCTCAAGTGGTGGATCGATAAAAATGTATGACTTGGTCACCAGAATGGCCATCTACATTATCGATCTAATGATGTATGTGACTCCTGGAATGAGCTCCTCCGGGAGACTGGCATGAATCTTAGGTGCAGGCATCCACTAATACATGCCTGGGGAGGGGGAGGTAACCCAGAATATCGGGCTATGGGTATGGCCTCAGTGGTGTCATAAATGAGGTTCGCAATGGGAGAGGACAGCAGTAAGAGGATGTGCATGGGTCACGGCCTCAATGGGGCTAGTAGGATGGAGCACGATGTCGGGCGTAGGGGTCGGGATGGCATACGTAGATCCTGTGAATGAGGAAAAAGATGTCGGCTCATACTCCTCATCTGAGTCAAAAATGTAGATCGACGTCGATGTAGACGACATCTTTATGACAAGGCAACACACAAGTACAATTTAATATAAGTAAGATTAATGCATAATGTACTAAGGTAGTGCAATAAGCTACGGTTATAGTCTAGGCTCACTAAATGCAACCTAATTCACTATAACCAATGGCTCTGATACCAATCTGTCACACCCCAAACCGCAACGGTTTCCCGCGGGGAGTGAACGTCATGGAAACCATAGTCATTGATTGACCACTACATGATATAGTAAGCATACGATGCAAATAACTGTAAAAATACATAATTGTTTTTAGAGTTGAATTGCGGAAGCAGTAGTACTAATGTAATTGTTTTCAAAATATGACCAATACAACAATAAATGTCCCAAACAGCATAATGGCCCTAAATACGACGTGGCCTAAGCTAACTTAACTTGATTCAAATGTCAAATACCTGAGAAAACATGCATGAAATATGTCAACATAAAGTTGGTGAGTTCACAGGTTTTAAAGTAATAGTAAATGGTGTAATGGACCACAAGTCTTTCCATGATTTGATTGTCGATCATACAATACTACAATATTATATAAGCACCGCAACCAAAGCTAGACTGTAACTGTAATAAATTGCCCCTACCCATGCCTACCATAAGCATGGGTGTGAACAGGCTAATAATGAACCCGTTTAGACCTCCAGTCAAGGTTAGGGTAATTAACCCGGATGGGGGTAGTTAAACCCAATAGTACTATCCATGATTACCTCGCTTTGGGAAATAAACTAACGGTTCGATAACAGGGGACTTTATACGGTAAGTAAACAACTTATATAACATGTGAAATCATTGACAAGTAAATGTGTCCAAAAAATTAGTAATTTGCATGTAATCTCCCCCAAAAGGAAAATAAGTGAAAATGGGGCCGTGAAACTCACCTCAATTGCACGCGTGAATATTAACAATAGTTCATACGTGTGATTGGTCTAGGAATCTCCTAAACAAAATCACAATATATTCATGAGGTTATGATTACTAACCCTAGATGGTCATGCATAACTCATCCACAAAGTTAGTTTTGAAAATGTCAATTGACTAGTTATACACGTCGAGTCGTTAATGTTTTATTTAGATTCTTGTCTTTATAGTTATCTTCCTAAAAAATACATAATGTATTGAATGGGTTTTATATTAAGTATAATGGCATTATACTTTCTATGTGTATGAGTTTTCTTTTTACCAAATACCTTCAAAAGTTTACTTTATATAAATATGGGCATTTGACAGAATCAAGAGGATTTTTTGGTCTGGTTGTCATCCTCTTTTTATGTTACAAAGAATTTTTATAAAATCTAATATTTTTATCACATCTATATCTATGTTTTAGGATTCCAAAAAGGTATATCTTGTAATATGTAACTAAGTTTAAGTGCCTCAAATTAGGTTATGAAGCAACAGATATCAGTGCAGCATTTTTCTATACATGTCTATGGAATTCACCTTTTTGAGGGGTCAAACCTACATTCACAAATAGAGCCTATAGTACTTTTAAACCTAACACATTAAGCTAAGTTATCATAGAACTAAAATCTCTATTTGATTACTTTAAGCATAACTTATGCCTCAATCTTTCTGCCCTATTTATTCTGCCAAAAATTCATGTTTAACACTTTAGTCATGTTTGTATGTTTTGGATAGGTTATACTCATCTAAAAATTTTAAGGTTGGATGAGTTAAAAACTAGACATACTAAAGTTAATGTTAGGCTCAAGAAACGGTTCATTTGACCATGCTTAGGTCGAGGTATGGTATCGAAGTCACAGAACATAAATCTGCCAAAAAATGTCTTACATGTTTTGTTACTTTTTAAACTTTGCTAGAGCACTTTTGGATGAGTTAGTGAACATGAACACATCATGGTGATGTATAGAATATTAGAAACAAGGTGCTAACCTTAAACAAGTAAGAAGAAAGAGAAGGTAGTCTTTAAATGCAAGGGAAAGAAGACTTGATCCTTTGAACTAAGAACCAAACAAGAAAAAGTGGAGAAGATGTTGCAGGATGCTTGGAAGCTTCAAAAATCAATTGCTCTTTAACAATGGCATGTGAATCACCAAAGATTTATAGAAAATGAGTTGAAAATAGAATGATATGGTAGTGATGTAGTGGTGCATGATTTCAAGGGAAGAAGGTGAAAAGCATGATATTTCTTGTGTATGTGGAAATTGAAGGATGTGGTTGCTTATTATAACCTTCACCGCTTAAAAAAAACTCCAACTTTTGTATAGATTCATGTTTAAAGTTGGTCAAACAAGGTGAAGGATGACACTTCCCCAAAGTAGTAATGAAACTTATGTCTTTAATTACTTACAAAAGTGATTTCATCAAAAGGGTCCTAATGGGGACACCGCATGGGTTTTTGGGGAAGGGCCGGTTCAAACGGTCACAGTCAGGTCTTGCGGTCACATTTTGGGACGTAACCGTGACCGCATGGGCTTGCAGTCACGGTTCATGGTGTTTGTCACCGTGACCGCATGGTCTTGCTATCACGGTTCGGGGTGGTAGTCCCCGTGACCTCCTGACAACAAAACGATAACATGACAAAATGGGCTGTTAAAGTTGAAAAGCGGTCACCAAACCGTCACAGGGAGGCCAAACCGTGACATCTAGGGTACAGTTTAAGGTACGATTTTGACAAAAGGCCGGGAATCCCGGCACAAACCGTCACGTGGAGGCCAAACCGTGACGGTTTGTGCCCCAGAATTCCACCTTATATACATTTCACCTTCGAACAATCGGCATATCCATTTTCAAACTAAAAATTCGCAATTTCATAATCCACACTCGAGATTTTTCAGCCTTCGTCATTCCAAAAACGCGTTAATTCGAAAACAATGTCGGGTTCGGGAGATCATTATGCGTTTGTGAACTTTACAACATCTGAAGCAGCTTGGAAGTTTCATGCGTCGGTTAAAGGAAAACATTGGGATTTGTTTCAAAGCAAAAAGATTGCGAATGGTTTGAACCACCACGTTTTCGGTACGTAATTTACAGGTTTAAACCATAGATTTGATAGTTTAAAAAGATTGCGGATGGTTTGAACCACCGCAATCTTTTGCTTTGAAACAAATCCCAATGTTTTCCTTTAACCGACGTATGAAACTTCCAAGCTGCTTCAGATGTGTAAAGTTCACAGACGCATATCCGGCATTCAAACCATGCCTGTACGTATATATCAACGTCAAAACTTAGCTTACAGTCAGTACGTTAATAAACTCCGATCGAACGGTGTTTCCCGCCTTTTCATTCTCAAGTTTACAGTGATAAAATTACGGAAATAAAAATAAATGTTTAATGCTTAAGGAAGATACACGAAATCAAACTCCGATCGAATTATTAGTAGTAGTAGTAGTTGTAGTAGTAGTAATAATAATAATAAAATAATAATAATAAAATAATATAATAATATAATAATAATAATAATAATAATAGTAATATTAATAATATTAGTAGTAGTAGTAATAATAATAATAATAATAATAATAATAATTATTATTATTATTATTATTATTATTATTTAATATAATAATAATAATAATATATTAATTAATAATAATAATAATAATAATATAATAATAATAATAATAATAATAATAATAATAATAATAATAATAATAATAATATAAACAGCTGAAGGATTGCTCATCAGTAGTTTTGTAAACAAAGTTTCACGGTTTGACCTATACGTGACAGTTAGGGTTTCTCAACCGTCACGGTTAGGGCTAACCATGACCTTTAGGGGTATTGCTCATCAGTAGTTAATTAAACAGCTGAAGGATTGCTCATCAGTAGTTTTGTAAACAAAGTGTCACGGTTAGGTCTTGCGGTCACGGTTTGGGGTGGTAGTCCCCGTGACCTCCTGACAACAAAACGACAAAATGACAAAATGGGTTGTTAAAGTTGAAAAGCGGTCACTAAACCGTAACGTGGAGGCCAAACTGTGACATCTAGGGTACAGTTTAAGGTACGATTTTGACAAAAGGCCGGGATTCCCGGCACAAACCGTCACGTGGAGGCCAAACCGTGACGGTTTGTGCACCAGAATTTCACCTTATATACATTTCACCTTCGAACAATCGACATATCCATTTCCAAACTAAAAATTCTCAATTTCATAATCCACACTCGAGATTTTTCAGCCTTCGTCATTCCAAAAACGCGTTAATTCGAAAACAATGTCGGGTTCGGGAGATCATTATCAAAAGCCGAAGCTTCCAGATTTGAATGTCATGACCTCGGTGATTCTGCTCTTGGGCTCACAATCTCAAGATTTTTCTTCTTGACTTACCCCGATATCGACGCTGGTAAACTCTCTGAATCCGTGCGCACAATGTTAGTGGTGAAAAACTCGCTCGGGTTGCAGTTCGCCTCGGGCTTTACAAGTACATCCGTCACAACATAGCTGATGTTCTTAGTGATAAGGTATTACATTATCAAGTCTACTGATATTCATGCCAATTATACATTCTGTGTTGCTATTAAATTTGGGGTTTTTTTGGTGTTTGAGGAGTGCATACTATTTGAATTGAGTTTACTATTAGCCTATTAGGCGTACCGATTATACGTCATGCATTGCTATTGAATTTGGGGGTGGTGTTTTGATTTTGTTAGGTTTGGGAGTTTCTTATTACGGTTGAGGAAGAAGAAGGGATAGTTGTGCACGGTGGAAGAAGGAAACCGACCCTGCATAACCAGTTTTCCAAAGAATCTGCGCTGCGTTTTGTCTCCACAAAGATTAAAGTCAACGCGTTCTGAATCAAGATTAAAGATAACAGATTACAAAGACTAATTAAGCAGATTAGAAAAAAAAGATGAACTGAATCACGTTTGTTAATTATTAAAACCATAAAATAGTGTTTGTTAATGATTTTAAAAGTATATAAACCTGAGGATAAATCGGTGCACCACCATATGCAACAGCAACTTTCACACCAGTTTCATAGCAGAATTTCTTAGCTTCTTCAAATATCTAACGAAATAATACAGATCATAAGAACAATAGTTATATTATATATTCACGAAAAGATAGAAATGATGTGATGGTGAAACTAGTAATCGATAATCAATCATCATTTGTACAGACTAATGGGGACACCGCATGGGTTTTTGGGGTGGGCCGATTCAACTGTATGGTGCATCTTATTTCTTCATTTGGCAGCCAGACAATTGGAAGGGGATTACCCGATGCCCAGTGTGAGCTATCATTGGCCGAGATATGCATATCAAGAAGCACTAGAATGGCAAAATATGTATGAGGGTCGTTTAAATAATTACGTTAGAATAATGGATCGTCATAGAGGCACCAATGTCTCCTGTAAGATATCATTATCCGATACTTCATCATATTAATGAATATCCCTTTATTTGATGATGATGATGATGATGATGATGATGATGATGATGATGATGATGATGATGATGATGATGATGATGATGATGATGATGATGATGATGATGATGATGATGATGATGATGATGATGATGATGATGATGATGATGATGATGATGATGATGATGATATGATGATAATAATGATGATAGTAATAATAATGTAATAATAATAATATTAGTAGTAATATTAATAATAATAATAATAATAATAATAATAATAATAATAGTAATAATAATAATAATAATAATAATAATAATAATAATAATAATAATAATAATAATAATAATAATAATAATATAAACAGCTGAATGATTGCTCATCAGTAGTTTTGTAAACAAAGTGCCACGGTTTGACCAATACGTGACAGTTAGGGTTTCTCAACCGTCACGGTTAGGGCTAACCGTGACATTTTGGGGTATTGCTCATCAGTAGTTACTTAAACAGCTGAAGGCTGAAGGATTGCTCATCAGTGTCACGGTTTGACCAATACGTGAAAGTTAGGGTTTCTCAACCGTCACGGTTAGGGCTAACCGTGACCTCTTGGGTTATTGCTCATCAGTAGTTAATTAAACAGCTGAAGGTTGAAGAGCAACTGAAGGCTGAAGGGTTGCTCATTAGTAGTTTTGTAAACAAAGTATCAGGGTTTGGTCTTGCGGTCAGATTTTGGCAGCTAACCGTGACCGCATGGTCTTGCGGTCACGGTTCGGGGTCCTGACAACAAAACGACAAAATGACAAAATGGGCTGTTAAAGTTGAAAAGCGGTCAGCAAACCGTCACGTGGAGGCCAAACCGTGACGTCTAGGGTACACGGTCTCAGTTTAAGGTACGACGTAGACATGATTTTGACAAAAGGCGGGATTCCCGGCACAAACCGTCACGTGGAGGCCAAACCGTGACGGTTTGTGCCCCAGAATTTCACCTTAAATACATTTCAGCTTCGAACAATCGGCATCCAAACTAAAAATTCGCAATTTCATAATCCACACTCGAGATTTTTCAGCCTTCGTCATTCCAAAAACGCGTAAATTCGCAAACAATGTCGGGTTCGTGAGATCATTATCAAAAGCCGAAGCTTCCAGATTTGAATGAGGTGCCACATATCGAAGATTCGAACCAGGTTAAACTAGTATATGTTTTATTATAACTTATTATTTGAAATATCTAACCATTATCTTTTTTAGGAATATTACGTATACGGGAGTCACCCTCCGTGGGGGAGGAGGAAACCAACCCGTCGAACACATTTGCTCAAGAGGCGTACAACTCTTTATTTGGACCGACAGGTTACGGTGAAGGGTACAGATATCCCCCTTGCAATTCTTACGGGCATGCCCCGAACACGTACCACTCGCAAACAGAGCTGGATTACGGACATCCCCCGTACCAGTCAGAACTAGAAATTACACATGTGTCGAATACTTTTAATAGGAATGACACAGATGAGAGTGACGGTTCGGTTCACCTCAAAGAAAACCATGGGGACACCGCGGAGCATGATGAGGATGAGGATCGGATAAGAAAGGCTACGGTTTCTTATAAAACCAATCAAGTACGAAGAGTTTTTATTCTTTTGTTTATTTTATTTTTTATTTGTTTTATATATTGTTTTTTTATGTCTAGCTTTATCATTTTTTCAGTATTTTGATTCTCGTGAGGACTTGGAGAAGTGGGCTAAAACGAGAGGACGCGAGCATGGGTGCGTCATTGTGGTGGGTCGGTCACGAAAAAAGGATGTGAAACTAATATGCAATCGTAGTGGTGAACCTAAATTCACTGGCACAAGTAGACGTACTGGGAGCATAAAGAAAGGATGTCCCTTTAAACTCATAGGGAAGTACGTAGGAAAGAGTGACAGTTGGATGTTAGAGGTGAGAAACGAGACGCACAACCACGATCCTGTTGTGTACGAGGAGGGCCAAGCGCATCTTAGAAAGATGACCGCCGAAGAAATTGATCTTGTCGAGAAATTACACAGGCAGCACGTGCGGCCACGACATATCCATTCAGCCGTAAGGGAGCAGTTTCCCCACAGCGTCTGTGTTGTTCAAGACATATACAATCTGACGTCAAAGTTTAGGGCTGAGGGGAGAGAAGGCATACACCAATGCAGGAACTTGAAAACCTGCTACAATCTAAAGAGTTCGTGTATAAAACACGAACGAATGCAACTACTAAGGCGGTGGAAGATGTTTTCTTTTGTCATCCTACTTCGTATAAAATGTGGCGCGCATTCCCGCACGTGATGTTGATAGACACGACGTATAAGACCAACATGTACAACATTCCGTTTGTTCAGGTTATTGGCATTACGTCGACGTCGAAGTCGTTTTGTATCGCGCATGCATTTATATCGAGGGAACGGCAAGACAACTTCACATGGGTACTGGAGCAGATCAGAGATATGCTCGATGGGCGTGTGGAGCCCCGCGTTATTGTCACAGACAGAGACCTGGCCCTGATGAGTGCGTGTGACACAGTGTTCCCGAGTGCTACTAAAAACCTATGCAGGTGGCACGTTCGGGAGAATATCAAAAGACGGTGGAATATCCTTTTCAAAACCGACATGTGGAAAGATTTTTCATACTGGTGGAAGACCTTGTGTTCGTCTCCCACAGAGGCAATGTACGATTACAATTGCAGGAAGATGGAAGAAAAGTTAAATGAAGATGGTAAAAGTGGTAAGAATTTCATATTTATTTTTACTCTAATAATTTATTTGTTCATTTTCTAAAATTTGTTATTTTCTTTCAGAGGTATGGGAATATATTTGAAATAATTGGTTGGTGCCGTACAAAGAGAAAATTGTTACTTGTTGGATGTACGACCGCCTTAACATTGGTGAATTTACAACTAATCGGGTTGAGGGCCAACATGCCAACTTCAAGAGTTACCTCACAGGGACCAACAATACGTTGCACATACTTGTCGGATATGTTTGTGACCTCGTGCGCGGCCAGGAGATTGAAATTTGTAGAACATTCGAGGTGTCCCGTGTGAAAATTAAAAAAGACCATCGACTGTCATTGTTCTCAAAGTTGCATTATAAAGTATCAACTTTTTGCCTTAGCCTCCTTGAATCAGAGTTGACGAAAATGGAAATGATTCAGGAGTCTGGAGGTTCATGTGGACACCAGTTGTTCACGTCCATGGGCTTGCCATGTGCTTGTCGTTTGGAGATACACGTCCGAGAAGGTTATATTTTTCTTAATACATTTTTTACTGTTGTCACATGATTGTATATTTTTCACTAATAATTTAACCTTTAAATCCAGTCACAAGTATTCCACTCGATGCGGTAGATCCACACTGGAGGAAGCTTGATTTCGAGCCAGCGTACGTGGCGCCGCCTGAACCCGACTACGATGTGAAATTTGATGACTTGAAACAAAAGGTTATGTCGTCTCCCAATCCTCAAGTAAAGAAAAAATTGTTTAACAAAGTATTTGACTCTTTGTTAAGAGTAAGTCAAAACTTAAAGAACCTGAGGTGCGTCATGACCGACGTGGTCGTCCAAATATTAAGGAGCAACAAAGAAGAGCGGACTCCAATACATCACAGTATGAGGCTGCTAGACACAGCTCCTATACTTCCTCCCAACAAACTATGCCTGACCCGGCGAGGCATAGCTCATATACCCCTCAGTTTAAAATGCCCAATGACCGTTCTAATAAGGCAAAGGCTGCTTCAAATGTACCGATTACGGGAGCTGCCCTAAGGTTTCCTTTAATATTGAAACCAAAGGACGTGATAAAATTTATGAGGTTTAAGGATCAGCTGCCCCAATGGATTCACCGGTACGTTTCGACTATAAAAGATGTGCGGCCTGATAGTAACTATGGTTTTCGGGCGATCGCGGTGGCTTTAGGAAGAAAGCAAAATGAATGGGAATGGATTAGGCGTCAAATGTTATAGGAGATGGACAGTAACATGAGGTATTGGCGGAGCAATTTGAACCGTGAGATGCCTGGCTATTATGATTCTGTTCGTAATAGCTTAAATTGGTTTGGCACGACTAAACCCGCACCCGATACCCATTGGCTAACTTTTCCGACCCATGGACTCGTAATTGCGGAAACATTCAACTGTATTGTGCATCTTATTTCTTCATTTGGCAGCCAGACATGGTTCCCGCTGAGAACAGCCCCAGAGCCATTATTCACCTATCCAGTTGTCGCACTTGCTCATATTAACGGAGCTCACTTTATTTGCATACAATTGGAAGGGGATTACCCGATGCCCAGTGTGAGCTATCATTGGCCGAGATATGCATATCAAGAAGCACTAGAATGGCAAAATATGTATGAGGGTCGTTTAAATAATTACGTTAGAATAATGGATCGTCATAGAGGCACCAATGTCTCCTGTAAGATATCATTATCCGATATTCATCATATTAATGAATATCCCTTTATTTGATAATGATGATGATGATGATGATGATGATGATGATAATAATAATAGTAATAATAATAATAGTATATTAATAATATTGTAGTAGTAATAATAATAATAATAATAATAATATAATAAAAATAATAATAATAGTAGTACTAATAATAATAATAATAATAATAATAATAGTAATAGTAGTAATAATAATAATAATAATAATAATAATAATAATAATAATAATAATAATAATAATAATAATAATAATATTATTATTATTATTATTATTATTATTATTATTATTATTATTAATAGTAGTATAAATAATAATAATATAATATAAACAGCTGAAGGATTGCTCATCAGTAGTTTTGTAAACAAAGTGTCACGGTTTGACCAACACGTGAAAGTTAGGGTTCCTCAACCGTCACGGTTAGGGCTAACCGTGACCTTTTGGGGTATTGCTCATCAGTAGTTAATTAAACAGCTGAAGGATTGCTCATCAGTAGTTTTGTAAACAAAGTGTCACGGTTGACCAACACGTGACAGTTAGGGTTTCTCAACCGTCACGGTCAGGGCTAACCGTGACCTCTTGCCGGGCGAATGTCCACTGTTCGGGCGCATGGTTCGCTATTTTTTATAAAAAATATTTACTCAGAAAATATTTTAAAAAATCAAGCAAAAGGTCATGGTTAGGGCAAACCGTGACCTTTTGCCTAATTTTTTAAAATTTTCAAAATAAAAAATTTTATAAAAAGCATCTCACTAAACCGGTGGTAGTGGGTTTCGAGCCCACACCACTCCCCTATTGCCCTACCGTCTTAACCGGTCGGGACGGGAGTGGTTCGCTGAAAGGTTTAGAAAACAATTACTTTTAAACTGAATTGGACCAAAATGTCACGGTTTGGGCAAACCGTGACACCTTTGTTCACATGTGGCGTTGTGGAATGAAGCTGTCACAGTTTGTTGACACAAAGTGTCACGTGGTGGCCTAACCGTCACACCTTGTTTGTATAAGAGGTCACGGTTTGGTCTAACCGTGACCTTTTGGGGTTCCCTAAACCCACACATTAACCGTTTATGATCATTTACGTACATCGAATCCGATATTTTTTCATGAATATGCACACACATCAACATATATATACAATAAGAACAAATACACTTCGTAAACGTACATACAAACATGCGTACGTGAACAAACCGTGACGTTTTAATGATACCCTAAACAATCTTATCGGGAACACATCAACATATATACACCTTATATTTTGTATGATGTATGTATGTGTGTGTATGTATGTGTGTATGTATGTGTGTATGTATGTGTGTATGTATGTGTGTGTATGTATGTGTGTATGTAGTGTGTATGTATGTGTGTATGTATGTGTGTATGTATGTGTGTATGTATGTGTGTATGTATGTGTGTATGTATGTGTGTATGTATGTATGTATGTATGTATGTATGTATGTATGTCTGTATGTATGTGTGTATGTATATGTGTATGTATGTGTGTATGTCTGTATGTGTGTATGTGTGTCTGTATGTATGTGTGTGGTATGTGTATGTATGTATGTATGTATGATGTATGTTTATGTATGTATGTATGTATGTATGTATGTATGTATGTATGTATGTATGTATGTATGTATGTATGTATGTATGTATGTATGTATGTATGTATGTTATGTATGTATGTATGTATGTATGTATGTATGTATGTATGTATGTATGTATGTATGGTATGTATGTATGTATGTATGTATTGGTATGTGTGTATGTATGTGTGTGTGTATGTATGTATGTAATGGTCTGTATGTAATGTATGTATGTATGGTGTGTATGTGTGTATGTGTGTGTATGTGTGTATGTTGTGTGTATGTATGTATCTATGTATGTATGTATGTATGTATGTATGTATGTATGTATGTATGTATGTATGTATGTATGTATGTATGTATGTATGTATGTATGTAATGTAATATGTATAAGTATATAATTAGTATAATAATATAATATTAATAATATTTAAGTAATAATATAATAATAATAATAATAATAATAATAATAATATTAGTAATAATATATAATAATAATAATAAAATAATATTAATAATATTAGTAACGGAAATTATATTAGTAACGGAATTATATAATAATAATAATAACAATAATAATAGTATTACAAAAAAAACCAAGAGGTCACGTGGAGGTCCAACCGTGACCTCTTGAGATATTTTTTGAATCTGACTTCTCCTCGATTAGTGCACCTGCCACTCGAGTACCGTGTGTGTAAGAGGTCACGTGGAGGCCAAACCATGACCTCTTCTGCCTAAGATGTCACGTGGAGGCCAAACCGTGACCTCGAAGGTACTGGTGTCTTTTTCAACCGTTCGACACCCTATTTCCACAAACACAACCACAAACCCACAACCACAAACACAACCACCGCCGCTCACCACCACTCACAACCACCGCCGCTCACAACCACCGCCGCTCACCACCACCACAACCGCCGCCGCTCACAACCACCGCCACTCACCACCACCGCCGCTCAACCGTTCGAGGCCAAACCGTCACCGCGAGCCCTCCCCGTGACACATTCATCTTCCACTACCACCGCCGCTCACCACCACCGTCGTCGCTCACCACCACTGCCGCTCACCACCATCGCCGCTGACAACCATCGCCGCTGACCACCATCGCCGCTCACCACCACCACCGGTCACCACAACCGCCGCTGCACACCACCACCGCCGCTGCACCACCGCGTTTTCGGTATGTAATTTACAGGTTTAAACCATAGATTTGATAGTTTTTTCTCAAATAGATTTGATAGTTTTCCCAAATAGATTTGATAGGTTTTCCCAAATAGTTTTGATAGGTTTTCCCGAATAGATTTGATAGGTTTTACCGAATAGATTTGATAGGTTTTCCCAAATAGATTTGATAGGTTTTTCCAAATAGATTTGATAGGTTTTCCCAATAGATTTGATAGGTTTTCTCAAATAGATTTGATAGGTTTTCCCAAATATATTTGATAGGTTTTCCCTTATAGATTTGATAGATTTTCCCGTATGTGTAACGTAGTTTGTCGACGGTTTTTATTATTATTAGAAATAATAATAATATAATAAATAATAGTTATAATAGTAATAGTAATAATAGAAATAATAATATTAGTAATAGTATTATTATTAATAATAATAATAGTAATAATAATAGTAGTAATAATAATAATAATAATAAAATATAATAATAAATAATAATATTAATAATAATAATAGTAATAATAATAGTAATAATAATAATAATAATAATAATAATAATAATAATAATAATAAGTAATATAATAATAATAATAATAATAATAATAATAATATATTAGTATAATAATAATAATAATAATAATAATAATAATAATAATATTAGTATATAATAATAATAATAATAATAATATAATAATAATAATAGTAATAATAATAATAATAATAATAATAATAATAATAATAATAATATAATAATATTAGTATAATATAATAATATAATAATAATAATAATAATAATAATAATACCGTCAACCATTAGTTTTATAAACATTGTAAGTAATGATAAATACGTTTTTTTTCGCAGATATGGATGCCGACGATGCTTTTATCCCCGGCATTGATGACTGCCCGACGCTGCATTTCGAGCAGGGGACTACACCGTACGAGCGGTTCAGGACCCTGAGAGCACGTGTGCTAGCACCGGGGACCGTCCTGTCGGATGACTTCTTACAGCTCGTTGGAGAGTGCGGCCGGTTTTTGGAGATCATCGGCGAGGACGGCCCGTGGGAGCAGCTGTTCCGGATGACCGACGATGCCCATCGAGAGCTCACCGTGGAGTTCTACTGCACATTCACGTTCCGTCCACGTGACCAGGGACTTGCAGAGCTGGACGAGGACGACATAGCGGACGGTCGTGAGCCCGCGGAGGTTGCTTTCCGGTTGTTCGGGGTCCTCCACCGCATGTCACTTAGGCGGTTCGCCGTCGTCAGCGGCCTCTACACGGAGGAGGAGACCCGACAGCCGATGTACACCACCGCCTTGATCCACGGGCCAGACGACTCCGATCAGGTCTGGTGGCCTGCAATAGGCGACGGACCGTACGGCGGTGATACGAGGTCCTCTCATATACGAGACCCTCTGTATAGATACATTCACCGACTCATCGCCACGTCCGTCGCTGGTCGTGGGGCGGGGACCGACAGGGTCAACGCCGCCGACCTTTTTTTTCTTCGGTGTGTACTCACACACCGACACTGCCACCTCGCGCACGCCCTCGCTGATTATTTTGCTAGTTATTATCATCGGCAGTCGCGAGGGGCGTTAGTGGGCGGGAACATCGTTTCCCGCATCGCTCGGGGCTTGGGGTACGCACAGGCCATGTCCCAGCTCCCGCTACCTCCGACTCCTGTGCGCGTGGCCGGCCGGAACACCGCCACGGGGTTGAGGATAGTTCGGAGGTTCCCCGACCGCACTTGGCACCTACTCAGTAGATACCATGAGCTCGTGCCATGGGTGCCCGAGCCGTTGGTGGACCCACCCGAGCTGGCGGGGGCTGAGGTCCACCTTCAGGACGCCCACGAGGCCCTTGGCGGCGGGGAGGATCAGCCCATTCCCTCGCCGCACGACCAGGACCCGCCCCAGCATCCCCAGCGCGTGTACCACGCCGTGCGATTGCCTGCTCATGTTCTTGATATGATTCAGGACACATGAGACAGGGTCGCGAGGCTGGAGGATATGATGGACTGGGTCATCCAGCACATGGTCGCGGACTATACCGCCTCGGGTACGCCGTTGTTGTCACAGCCACCAAGGCGGTTAGACCATGACGGTGCTGGCCCATCTGGCGCGGGCGGGTCTGGTCAGGGCAGCGATCTGGGGATGATGGATTAGATAGATATTTTGTTTGTATTTTTTATCTTTTTCTATGTAAAAACTCGTTGTATATATATATGTGCAGTTTCAGTTATGATGATTTGTATATTTGGTTGTGTTTGTTTGGTTGTGTTTCTTTGTTTGTTTGCTTTATATTTGCAATGTTGATAATGTTAATTGTATATGTTTGATAACAACTGATTTTTACGATTAGGTTAACCATGTGATAAAATAACAACCAACTTGTTTAAAATTACTTGTAATATGACCATGAATTGCAGCAGATTAGGTTAACCATGTGATAATGTTAATTGTATCTGCGCTGCGTTTTGTCTCCACAAAGATTAAAGTCAACGCGTTCTGAATCAAGATTAAAGATAACAGATTACAAAGACTAATTAAGCAGATTAGAAAAAAAAAGATGAACTGAATCGCACGTTTGTTAATGATTAAAACCATAAAATAGTGTTTGTTAATGATTTTAAAAGTATATAAACCTGAGGATAAATCGATGCACCACCATATGCAACAGTAACTTTCACACCAGTTTCATGGCAGAATTTCTTAGCTTCTTGAAGTATCTAACGAAATAATACAGATCATAAGAACAATAGTTATATTATATATTCATGAAAAGATAGAAATGATGTGACGGTGAAACTAGTAATCGATAATCAATCATCATTTGTACAGACTAATAAACCATGATGACGTCAGAAAAAGGTAGACCACACCACCGGACCATGGTCACACTACTTCTACTAAATGCGTCTCGAAATCTGGATTCTAGCACGACTAACATCCGCAATCTTTTTGCTTTGAAACAAATCCCAATGTTTTCCTTTAACCGACGTATGAAACTTCCAAGCTGCTTCAGATGTTGTAAAGTTCACAAACGCATATTCGACATTCAAACCATGCCTGTATGTATATATCAACGTCAAAACTTAGCTTACAGTGAGTACGTTAATAAAACTCCGATCGAACGGTGTTTCCCGCCTTTTCATTCTCAAGTTTACAGTGATAAAATTACGGAAATAAAAATAAATGTTTAATGCTTAAGGAAGATACACGAAATCAAACTCCGATCGAACGGTGTTTCCCGCCTTTTCATTCTCAAGATTACAGTGATAAAATTACGGAAATAAAAATAAATGTTTAATGCTTAAGGAAGATACACGAAATAAAAATAAATATTTAATGCTTAAAAGAATAAAAAAAAATAAAAGCAATATGTCACGGTTTGGCCAAACCGTGACATATAGCCCCTGCGCACAATCAATACCACATAATTACATACCCAATCATTGACCCCCATAATTACATACCCAATCATTGACCCCAGATCTAACTGTCACGGTTAGGTTAAACCGTGGCAACAAGGTTTCACACCTGACCTAGCGATCACGGCGAGACCTAACCGTGACCGCTTGGGTCTGTTTTCTCCAGGAAAAGCACGGTGCGCCTAAAATTTCCCCATCAAAATGGTAGGTTTCTTACAATCTTAAAAGTCTATTTCTTGGAAATGAGAAGGGAAAAGGAAGGGGAGAAGTGGGAGACGATCAAAGGGGAGGGGGTGGGGTTTGGGTTTTAATTTTTGTGTAGTATTGGGTATTTGGGTAGTATTTGTTACACTATTAGTATTTTACATATTTTTATATTTTTATTTCTTACTTTTTAAAATACATTAAAATATAAGAACTTGTATAATACCATATATTTAATATTGGTCGTATGTTAATGATGTATCATGTAGTTAGTGGTTGCGTTGAAAGAATTCGTTCCGGGTAAAATAATCAATTTACGCGATTAAGCTTATTTTTAACTTTAAGCTTTTCCAATGTATTAAATTTGAAAATCTAAAATACTTGAAACAGTAGAATGTAAATACTTTGAAACACTTTAAAGTATTTATTAGTATACATATATTAATTATCACCAAAGCTCGTGTGTGCCGGTTGTATCGCGTGTGAAAATGGTAATTACGTCGAATCACCGATGCATGAAATGTTATGCGTGAAAGTTTGCAATGCATAAAACGATTTCAATAAATGGAATTCGATTAAAAATCAAGTATTATGAGTGTAATTATAACCAAGTCAAGGTCAGGTATTGACCTGAAGTTGCCGGTTGTCACACTTAAAGTCAAAAAGGGTAAAGATTTTCTCCTTTTGTTATTAATCTCTCTTAAAAAATACCATTTTTAAAAAAAATCCATACGTACGTCGTTAATAATCACGCAAATTATACGCACAACCCACAGACGTTTTTAAAAATATTGATTTAAAAAAATATATAGCAATACTATAACCAAATTAAAGATAATAAAATGCTCGATTTTGTGGTGTAATTTTTTTTTCAAAAATAACATCGTATAAAAGTTATACACGTTTAAAAAACTGGTGGAATTTAAAAAAAAAAAGTCAATATTTATAGGCTATTTCTGAATTTACCCCTGCAGCCATCATTTCATGTGTAATTATTTCACTTTTAATCTGAACCGTATGTCTCCTAAATCAATGGTTGAAATTACTACACACTTCGTATATTTTTTTAACTTTATATAGTAAACCTTCTCATTACATATATCCCCTCTAAACATACCTTTTTGGACGTGGCCCATGGTCATTTTAATTACTCGAGTATTTAACCCAAGACTATCCACAAGAGAAAACTAATCATATGTGACAGAAACTGGTTGGTTCAATCTAAAACTTTTTTTTATCATATATAAAACTTAAATTCAAAAACTTCTAATTTATTGGAATTTTGAGATACTTTACTCAACGACTTGGGCTAAAAGATGATTGATCCCTTTCTAAACAATATTATTAGCTACCGTAAACACACTGAACATCCGAATCTACATTGCTTTCATAAAACGCGCTACTTTTTCGTCTGAAAGAAAGACACAATTCCCCTCCTAAACCACTCAAAAACACACAGATTTCCACTAATAATCACCCCCAAAGTCATATATAATAATTTCAAACTACAAAGACACCTCACATCTGACAGCTACAGGACACTGTTTGACTCACCCCTTCAAACGATCTTGTTGTACACCCCCGGCCCTCTCATTATACCCACCAACTCAAACACAAAGTCTTGTTCTTTTCTTGATTTGATCACAGATTTCTCATTGTTTTCTTGATTTCTTGATTGATATCTGATTTGGGTGCTCAATTCTGTTGAATCTTTGAACGATCATACACTAAAAGGTCATAATAATGGCTTCTTATGGTGGGACTACACAGAAGTGTAAGGCTTGTGAGAAGACTGTTTACTTGGTGGATGAACTCACTGTTGATAATAAAGTTTATCACAGGGCTTGTTTCAGATGCCACCATTGCAAGGGCACCCTTAAGGTATTTCTTATTTCTGTTGACGATTGTAGCATGATCCCACTTTGATTTCATCTGTTTGTGTTCAGTTATGTTGCTAGTTGTATCAGATGATGGTTTGTTGGTGTGGTTCATGAGGTTTGATTGTTCTTTTTGCTGTTTTTGATCTGGGATTTGTGTGATCATTGATTTGAAGACACCAAAGTGGGAAAGTTGATGTTTTGTTTATTAATTGATTGTTTTTTTAGTTTTGGTGAATCTTTTTTGATGATTTTGATCCAGGGTTTGTGTAATTATGATTTAAGTAACCAAAGTTTTTATTTTGTTTCATCTGATGGAACTTTCTTGACAATTGAGGAGTTTTTGTAGGTTTAATAAGTATTTTTTGCTGTTTATGATCTGGGTTTTATGTAATTATGAGTATAATATATCTTCATGTAATCTATGATCTGGTTTGATCATTGATCTAAAGTAACAAAAAGATTTTGTAAAATTTTATAACATTTCGAGTGCTCTCTGGTTTTAATCCTCCTTTTTGACATTTATGATCTGGGTATTCTGTAATTTAGATTTTAGATAACTAAGGTTGAAATTGTTAATCATATGATGGATTGATTGAGTTTTTATTAAAACCTTGAAGGTTTTTTCAGCTCATAATAATTGCAGCAAGCCATAAACCGAAAGGACGAAAACAAAGTATTTGTGTGGTTTTTGTGATTATGTGTTTTAAATTTGTGTATTGCAGTTGAGTAATTACAGCTCTTTTGAAGGAGTGTTATACTGCCAACCTCACTTTGATCAACTTTTCAAAATGACTGGCAGTTTGGACAAGAGTTTTGAAGGTTAGTCCATTTATAAACTTATACTCCTTCAGTCCCTTGAAAACCCTATCATTTGATTACTAACTAATTTTCTTAGAAAGCAATGGTAGAATTTCTAATATGACATGAACCTAACGCAAAATTTGTGGGTCTGGATTTGTTTAAACAAACACATTTTCAGGGGAGCCAATAGAGTATTTAAGTGTGTTTTATTTCAGGGGAACCAACCCATGAACACGACAAATTTAACAATTCTGTTGATAAATACCTTTCAATAATGACAGAGTTAAATACATTTTTATATACCGAAAGGTTCATTTCATGCGTTCTTTGTAATGATGTAGTAATGGCTATGAACGAGTAAATAAACTAATAACATGCTTAATAAGAAACTGTTTTGATTTGAAGGGGAAAGGCGTATGTAACTTCGCTGCTAATTATATGCTTGTCATGTAGGTACCCCGAAAACTGCTAGATCATATGATCAGGTACAGGTCAATTAAAATCATAATAGACGGAAAAATAATAGTTTTTGATTTTTTAGAATCTATATCAGTACTAATATTTGTAATATTTCAGGGTCAGGCTAACAGCAAAGTATCACGGATGTTTGGTGGAACACAAGACAAGTGTGTTACTTGCAAGAAAACCGTCTACCCCCTTGAAAAGGTGAGCTACACAAACGAGAATTTAGAGGGTTTTTAGCATTGCATTTTGAAAGTGATTACGTGATATAGAATAATCAAAGAGATTGTGTTTGGACACGTTTATGTTGTTTGAAGTTGTGATAATTATACAGGTAAATAACCCCTAAATGATCAGATAATCAGTAACCAGTCAAAAGTGCAATTCCAAACATCCCCTCACATGAAAATGTTGGGATAAATTTATAACATATCAGTAAATCAAAGATTCAAACAATCAAACACACTAATAATATACACAAATGCACGTTTATATACCAAAAGTTGTAAACTTTTGTGATCTTGATGGTCATTTTCAGGTGGGTGTTGATGGAAACGCTTACCACAAGGCCTGTTTCAAATGCAGCTATGGCGGTTGTCACATAAGTTCATCAAACTATGTGACTCATGAACATCAGCTATACTGTAAGCACCATCATGCGCAGCTCTTCATGGCTAAGGGAGATTTCAGCCAATTTGACAAGCACCATGAACCAGAAAACGGGGTGCCCAATGGGCTGACTGAGAACATAACAGAAGCTTGATATATTGAGGTCTGATTCGACATGGGGTTTCTGAAAATCTTGAAGTATACAGCAGAGTACCAGAGTTTTTTGGGTCGTCTTTGTTATGTTTTTCAAAGAATATTATCACACAATTTTAACTTTTCGACAGCGCGTGTTGAGTGAATAACTTGTATCTGAATAAGTGTGTTTTGGAGTTGTAAACTGTTTTATAAACATTTAACAATGTTTGGTTCTTGTGATGATTTGAGGTTTTTGAGTTATTTCTTCTGTTGTCTAGTTATTTTCCCCTTCGATATAGCTACGATGCTGAGATGGGTTTAAGAATACGTTGATCAACAAGCCATCAAAATGATCAGTAAATAAATAAATAGAAAAATATCAGTAACTGGGAACAATATTTGAACACAAGTGAATGTTCAGAAATCAAGATTTCTATTACAAAAGTGGTAGACAATGTTCTTAAGAAGTTGAAAGCAATAAAACTAATTCTTACCCATTGCACTTACAGCAAAAAAACAACTGTTGGCACATGTTCTAATAAATCACTCGTGAGATATGATCAAACTCGAACTACTTTAGCACAAGATTAGATACATTAATGAAACCAAGAAGTACAACAGTTGTTGCAACTGCATGTTCTTCACCTCAAACAGCTGGGAAATATTTGTTGAGATTGAATGGCAGTGAGTAGAATTCTTCGCTTCTGGTGTCAGTGTGGAATGAATGGAATTTGTCCCACCAATGTTTGCCTCTATCTTTTCTTACTGAACTATCATGTCTGTGAAGTGTGTTATCGAGAAAATATGCCACAATCCCAGCCACAAAAGCTTCAGATGAAAATGGAACATTCACCATGTTGTTGAACTGCAATATAGCAACAGTAACAGAGGTTAATACATTAGCAGATGGTCAAGGTTGAAACTTTCTTTCCAAGGATTTCTCATAATCACAATCCAATAGGGTCAAAGGTTTCACAGGGTCAAAATCGGCAAGTTCAAACGTGGGCGTTGAACTTTCGTGAAATCTTGAGAACTGATTGTAGGTGTCAGATTTAGTTATAAGTGGGTGGGTTGATTTGGGTTGTGTTTTTATCTCAAAAGGATCAAATAGAAAATTTAGCTAGAATGGAACAGTGAACATGCTGAAAGCTTCCACATGTTTGTTTTTAAAGCATACCTCATAATTTGTTAATATATAAAGATTTAGATTATCTGGTAACAATGTAGTCTTTTAGTCGTAAGTCTTTTATCGCATTAACTAAAAACTAAACAAATGGACAAAAGCTGTTGTTGGTCCTCCCAATCCAGTGTGGTCACTTTCTACCCATACTAAGAAAGACCTATTTTTTACCCAGAGACCCGTCACCCGACCCTCACATCTTGTACGTACCCATCTTCCAGACGTGTGGACTGGACCGTAACCATTGATAGCTTCATATTCATTGAAATATTGGGGAATAGACAAGCCCAGAAAGAATGAAAAGCCCAGTATGAACTTTGTTCTGAAGCTGTTGAGGTTGCAGAATTGAAGGCAACTCAAACCCGAAGAACCTACAAAAAGTTGGAAGATATTATCGCCCTGTACTGGTACCGATACGCCAAGGAAAAGGTAGATGGAATGTGTAATCGCGTGAACTTAGTGACTTACCCACATAAGCAAAGAAAAGGCAATACAGAGCAGCAACGATGGGTGCAGGGATTGAAGCAAAGACGGCTCCAAATTTACCTGCATGATCATTTGAACTTAGAAGTTGCAATTTTGACCCGTTAATTGACGAGCAGGTCAAAGGTGTAAAAATCAAAATTATAGCTAAGAAGGAAACATATCAGAAGGGCTAAAAGTGTCGAAAGTTGCCCAAAGCAAACCACTAAAATCATTTGTTTGAGAAATAAGATTGTTGTGGGAATAATCAAGTTTTTATATTCATATTTAAAGCATCTAACTAGTTATATCATAATTTAAAAATTATGGACAAGTAAGTGTTTCCAGTCAACCCAAGGTATCTTGACTCTTACAAAATTACCTGTTTGACCTGTTACTAAACCCATTCTGCCTGCTCATTTTGACACCTCTATATGCACTATTTACAGATTGAATAGTATACATGAAAAGAAAATATACATAAAAAACATACCAAGAACCGAGAAGAAAATCATGAATCCTGCAGAGATCTGTACAACTCTTCGACTGCCTACACGAGTCACAGCCAAAAGACCAGCATTCTCACTGCAACATACAAACAAGCGATTCGATATAAAAGGAGGCTTATCTTAAAGTAAAATAAAAAAAGGTTATGCTTTTTAACCAAAAAATGTAAAAAAAATTACTCACATAGATACAGAAGATCCATTCACAGTTCCAAACAAGCCAGACAGCAAAATTCCAATTCCCTGCAACAAAAGACAATATATACTTCACAAACGCAACAAGCTCCAGTTGGGGATGTCTTAATTAAATTGCATACTAGCCTTTTTTGGCAAAAGTTTCTATTGTCAAGCTAAATTTTACCTATTAGACGGTTTAGACCATTGTAGTTATTACAACTAATAACAATATAAACTTTGGTCAACAAAAGATAGTTGAATGCTTTTATTAATTTACATGCTCATATTGGTAATATTTTGGGATGAAGGGAGTAGCATTTATTGCTTATATCATTCCATAACCAACTCTTCATTCTATATTAATCTAATGATCTATCAAGTAAAGGGTTAAATGGCAATCAACCATATTTTCAATTTATCTTTAACTAGAAGTGTTAAGTAATGGTAATTACCTGCCAGCCAATACCACGGCTTAGAACAGATGGAGGCAACGGGGTGGCACTTGCATATCTTGAGACCGCCATGAAGCCACCAGTGGACTGAAATTATGATTGCAATATGGACAAACATTTTAGAACAAACTTTTAACTTAATAATGTTCTTGGTGGTTAATTAGATGAATAATGATTAATCCACTAGACAAATGAAAACCAAGATAGACCTCCACGAGTGTAACAAAGGTCGTCATCATCATGGCAAAGGCTTCACCAGCATCAAATGATGGTGCTCCCCATTGAAATGGGTATGGAACTCTTATCCTGAAAAAAGAATTAAAATTCATGACGCACAATACCTTTTCGTCTTTCTATTTTCTTATATTTAACAATCTTTTCCATTTTTAATTCATGGTCATTCTTTTATAGCATTCTCTTTATAATTTTATAATTAAAGTCAATATATTGATGTATTTCATATTCTTATAGAAATTCTTATAAAATTTGAAATTATAGATGTAATATGATATAAATCAGTTAAAATTAAAAGCTGATCAGCTAACCATGGTGCACCCTCAACTAATCCAGCTCGATCAGTACGACAACTTGTCTGTGTTTTTGGAGCCTTATGATCATAGGCCCCACCAACAGTGAGCAAGTGAGCATAAATCCAAACAATTGCAATCGATATCAAAACAGAGAATTTCTCAAAAATCGCCTTTCCTGAATGTATCATATGAGATACATACTGCACATAATCAAAGAAACAAAAATCTTGAAATTAATATATGACCCATCCAACATTTGAGACTTTTTATTTGTCACAAGATAAGTTATGATTTGTGGGTCCCATTAACTTGACCTCACAGATGGAAGTATTTTATCAATGCAGCATTAAGATTTTACCTGAGACAAGATAACTACAAAGATGAGCTGAGGGAGCCCAATTTCAACACATCTAGCAACCTAAAATAGCAAGTTTAAATTACATTATAATCAAACGCATACCCATAAGAATGTATGATTTTTATAAAGGATATGCATTTATATGATCATACTTACCCCAGGGAATCCAAATTCATAGAGCCCAAAACCAGCAAGAGCAACTAAAGGAGTAGCCGAAAGGGGACTCAAGAATCTATAATGATAATTGAAAAGGAAAAATAAGTTTTACCCAAAGAGGGGTTCAAGAATTTATATGATAATCATTTGTAACAAAACGCGTTGCAATTAGAGGTTACAATTGTGTCGGGTTGGCTGGTTGAATTGTTGAATCATTGAAACCGAACAAGAACCGTATATTTATTTGTGTTAAAGAAATCAACCCTTAAACAGACACACTTAAATTCATGTAACCAGACACGGCCCTTTTAACCCATTTATCTATTCTAAATTTATTATGAAAAAATATTTATAATTTCAGTATTTAAACCAACCTTGAAACATTTCTCCAGAGACCACTGAACCCTAAAACAATTTGAAGTGTTGAAGCAACAATCATAGCACCCTGGATAGCACGTATTGTCTTCTTGAATTTCTGAATAACAGAAAACGAAATAGCACAACTTAATGCCTGATTTTGCAAAATTATGTTTCTTTATCACAAATTACTTACACGAAAATGCAAGATCCATTTTGTATTCATATACCCAACAAAGATTCTAAAAGATTAACTATGCCTACCTCAATAGGATCTGCATCATTCCATCGATTATTCAAGATGATCGAAATTGTCGGTGCAACAAAAGTATATGAACCCCCAATCACAGCAGGCAACCTGGTACCAAACAAAGTTTGCAACAAAGTGTTCCACCCAGCCACAAAAAGTAGAGTTTGGATAACTTCAGCTTTCTCTACCTGATATAAAGATCAGTAAAACATAATTACCATCAAAATTACAAAAATTTAAGTAAACATCAAACATATGTTTCAATTTTAATATCTTACATTTCCTCCACCCATTTGGGGAACAAGAGCAGTGGGAATAATAACCGTTGTCCCGAGCATTACCAAATAATGCTGAAAACCGAGAAGAATAGCCTCATCTGCAGCATATACACACAGGATTAAATTAAATAATTAATCAAATAAAGACCACCTTTTTTGTTTGATGAACTTCACTAGATACTGTAACTGATAGATCCAGAATATCAAAACAAATCAACTAGAATCTTGGACCTTTACAAAAGCAGTTACTTTTAAGTAAAGTGTTTGTTTTAGTGAGATCAAAATTCAAAAGGGAAAAGAGACGTTTGATTTTGTCAAAAGACTTTGTAAAAAAGTTCAAATTCATCATCCAGATTCAACTAAAATGATAAAATACCAACTAAAGTTAAATTTAGTTTGATTCAATTTTTGAACTCAAAATCAGATTCTACAACAAATCAAACAAAAAGAACACTAAAATCAGTAAAAAAAACTCTTAAATTCCCAGAATCCTAACTAAATACCAAGAACACAAAGAATATTAATGCTAACAAGAATCTTGAAATGGATTGTACAAGAATCACGACAAATTGGCACTATACATCTCCAAGACTACCTTAAAAACAACCCAATATTAAACCAACAACCTTCCATTTAAAGATTCTCAAATACTTTTGTCACTAAACACATATAAAGAGCAACATGAACATCATCTGCAAGAGTTTAAACAAAGAAACAAGATCAAGAAACTAACGCCATGGGGGTGGACTTGTAATGCAGTAAGTAACACCAAGCAGCTGATCTTTTGGTGGGTGTGGCGCCGGCTCGTCGGACTTTCCACCGCCTCCGGCCATCTGTTCTCCGGTATAAATTTATAATAATAATATTATTATTATTATGACCCTTAAATCTGCAAAATAAGGAAGACCCAGATGGGAAATGGTTTAATATATGATGGTTTTGATCAGTTAACAGTGAATAATGTGAAAAAAATTGAGATTGAGGGTTACTTGAAGAAGCTGAAATGGTGTGATTTTGGTGGTGGAAGCTCAAGAAGAAATGACAAAGGGTTTGGAGCAAAGCACCCACATGTAGAAAGAGTAATGGGCACACCCACTCACTGCTGCTACAGGTGTGTAATTTGTTGAAATGGGGTGATGACAAAGAGGGTAAATAATGTGGTATTGTATGTTTCCTCTGAACCTAATGCAGTAGTGAATAAAAGATGATTGTTTTTATATACTGGATGCTATGTGTTGTATGATTTGTTATATGATGTCTTGCTTTTAGTACGGCTTTTGCTATCGAGTCGGGGGTCTCTTTGAAAGCGGTCTCTCTACCTAACAAGATAGAGGAAAGACTCACCTACACCTACCCTCCCCAGACCCTGCTCTCGAGTAGGATATACTGGGTTTGTTTGTTTGTTTGTTTGTTTTTATATAGAAAATGTGATTATTATTTTATTTACACATAAGTTCCTATATAGTAAACAAGTATTTTGTTTAGAGTAAATTAAATAAAAAATATTTGTTTTTGTAACTATTTTTTAAAATTTATCTTCACTCTCAATGTTTGTTTGATGTGTTAATCATCACTCTCAATCTTTTACCGATCATATTTTTCTAATGCATTAATTTGTTATTGGATTATGTCGTATGTATGTATTTTATACATCTACCCTGATATGATAAACTACGTGACCTAACTTAATGACGTAAACTAACGACCATTAGACTAAAGAACCAAAATTGAAATAAACTATATATATAAAGGTTGTTTAGTGTAATTAGTAAAAATAAAAGTTAAAAAGTGAAATTACTTATATAAATAAATGTTATTTTATGTAATTTACTTTTTTATTTATAAAACTATCATATTTATAGTATGTAACATCTGAAACTTGTAATCTTTGATTAAAAAATAGTTCACGTTGCCAACAAGATATATCATTCGAGACTAAGGGGTTGTTTGATAAAACTGACTTAGTAAGATCTGACTGAATCAGAAGCTGAACCAGTCAGAATTTCTAACTGAGTCTACATCAAACTGAAACTTGGCTGTTTGATTCAGTATCTGACTGTCTCTGCTGAATGATAAAAATAACCACTATGTACACCATCTCTAACACTTGTTAAGTTTCCCTGCTACTTGAGTGTGAAATAACAAATGCCATTAATAATAACATAATAATAATAAAAATAATAATATAATAATAATAATAATAATAATAATAATAATAATAATAATAATAATAATAATAATAATAATAATAATATACTAAAAACATATTAAAAGACTAACCCACCCATCCCCATACCCATCAGTTCTACCCAACGTCCCAACCCACCCATCCCCATCCCCATCTTCTTCTACACAACTCAGCCATCTCCATCCACATCATCTTCTACACAAACGGAAACGACATCGAACTTGTGGTTTCAAGGGAAGGAACGTCGGGGACGACAACGTATTCAACCATCTCTCACTTCGAAGGCTTTGATGCCGATGATGACATCGAACTCTCCGATGACGACCTCCTCCTCCGATCACCCCTCTCCTCCGTCCCCCGCCGTGCTCCGTGGTCGTGCAGGGGGGTCGTCGTGGGTGGTCGTCGGTGGTCGCGCAGGATGGTGGAGTGGACCCGGTCAGCCTTTTTAATTTTCAGGTCTGGTCAGCCCTCTTGGACCCGATCAGCTGAAACAAAACGCATATCAAACGGGCTGATCCGCTGACCGAGTCAGCTAGTCAGCCGAGTCAGCCCGGTCAGCCCGGTCAGCCGGGTCAGCCCGGTCAGCCGGGTCAGCCCGGTCAGCCCGGTCAGCCGGGTCAGCCGGGTCAGCCGGGTCAGCCCGGTCAGCCGGGTCAGCCCGGTCAGCCGGGTCAGCCCGGTCAGCCGATATCAAACAGCCCCTAAAACATATGTCATGTTACCAACAAGATGCATCATCCGAGACGAACATGTAATTATTGACGTTTAAAAGAAATTGGTAATCAGGTGTCTTATATGTTTACTTTAATCAGTCGTCTTACGAAATATTCTAATCTTGCGAAGGTAAAGCTAAAAACTAATTGGTTTAATTAATATATGGATACTTGTTATTATTTAGTTGTTTTCTTTTCAATTTGAATTAATAGTTATTATTTAGTGATGTATTTCATTACTACTGACTTTTGGTTCAAGTGAAGTTCAAAAAATAATTACTAAATAGTAGGAAAGATTATATATTCATATACATTATTGTTTACTTTTAAAATGTTTAATATTTATAAAAGAGTTGTAGAGTAATTAATGAAAGTTGAGTTTTTTTAAAGAGGATAAAAAAACATTAACTGCATTTAGTGAAACGTTTTGAATTTTTATTCTTATTAGTATTATAATATTAAAAAAAAGTCTCCTTTAAATGCAAGAAAGCTACTTTTCACCGAAATATAGTCTTGTTACTCACGAAACAAAATCAAGTGTGTGGACCATGAGGTCCCGGTTGCCTGATTGAATATTTGGATGTATGTTTTTTATTTGTAATATTTTTGTTAAAATAAATTTTAGTTTTTAATATTTATATGTTATATATTCAAAGGATAAAAATTGTTAAACACCATTTGTTAATTAAACTTCACTTATATAAGTATAAAAGAAGCTATTCTATTGATCATGTATGAATGTCATTTACTCATTTTATCTTATTATATTTCAATAGAAAACATATAGTCCGTAAGTTTTACAAAAAAATAATAATATATTATACATATCCAATCTAATATATATTTAATATGTTTTTAGTCAGATTTTAATAATAATAAAGCCATGTATGTATAATTTTTGTGGCGTATAAAACAACAAAACTATAGATTTATATGCAGTGATAAGATATTATATAAGGATTGAAAAACATAAAGAATCTTTATGCTGACAGTAATTATATTGTACCCATGTTAAAAATACCAATTACAAAAAGGGGAAAAAGAAAAAAGATAACCTAATAAATTTATAACAAAATTAATATTCGAGAAAGACGTATTGTACTTACCAAATTATTTCTTTTTGGTCACTGGCTGTGTGAGTTCGAGGCAGGCAATCAGCCGAGTTTGGTGTGAATGGCTTTTTTCTAGAACTTTATATATGTATATACTAGGTTAGTCCCAGTGTAATACACGGATTGAACAAATAAATATTAAATTATTATTAATAAAAATTTATGTATTATAAAATTATGCTTGAAAATAAAATATCATTATAAGTACGTATAAATAGATACTTTAAGTAAATAAACAATAATGTATTTTTCTGAAACTTTTATTTTATAAAAAATTGTGATTTTTAAATATATTGTTTTAAGAAAAATGAATTTTTTAAAAAAAATTTGTTGTATTCTATATTTTATAATTTTTTAAAAAAGGTGTGTTTTTAATAAAAATAGGTTTTTAATTTTTTAAATTATATATTTTTTAATTTAAAAATAGTATGAGTAATATTATTAGTGTTCAACATTATTATTAATAATATAGAGAAATAAAAAAGTAAGTATAATGAGATCTGTAATTGTTTCACGCTTATTTTAGTTTTTTTATAGATAGATTGATAAGCTAAACAATCATTAAATAAACGGATTAAATTTTAATGTAAAATATATATGTAAAACTAACATGAATAATTACAGTATAATATTTTAATATAAAATATAATTAAAATTATGTATAGGTAATAGTTCAAAAAATAAAATAATTATACCATTTTTTAACTCTCTTATGTAAATAGTTTTATTTTTAAACATTCATTTTTTTAAAATATTTTTTATAACAATCTTGTTTTTAAAAAAATAAGATTTGTAATTATTCTGCTTTTTTTAATAGGATTGTTTTAAAATATTTCACCTGTTTATAATTTTTTTAAAAACAAAACAATTTTAAAATTTTTTGTTTAAAATTTTTTTAATGATTTAGAAAATTTCATATTATATAAACTTTAGTTTTTTGTTATTTAGATTTTAATTAAAAGATGTTATTTTTAAATTCCTTCATAAAATCTATTTTAGAAAAAGATAGTTTGACTTAAAAAATAGATAAGAGAGAGAAGCATGGTAATTATAAAATTTATTTTTAATAAGAGGGGGAAATTTGTATGAGAATTTAAATTACTATAACACCTTTTTGGAGGGAAAATTGATGTGTGAATTTCTAGAAAAATGACAAATGGCAAAAACATGGATTAAGAGAATGACAAGTGGCAAAAACATGGATTAAGAGAATGACAAGTGGCAAAAGAAACCTTGCTTTATTAGAGGTTATAGATACATATTTTTTGAACGGCAATTTTGTTAAAACAATTGGGAATTTGAGGAATGAAAAGTTACACCAACAAAATATTTAAATAATTTTTGAGTTATTTTACTTTTCTTTATGCCTCTTAAAATATAATGTGTTATAAAATTTCTAACACAATGTTGTGACGTTAATACTTTTACGAACGTCTCATTACAGATTTTATTTAAAATCGAGTCAGGTATAATATAATGTAACTCACCTATGAATTTGGTTTTAACATGTCGTCGAGATGTTGTTTTTCTTTTACGTTTTATTATGAAATATATACCAACTTATCTCCCCACGGATAGTTAATTGAATAAACATAAACAAATTTCAGATATATAGATAGCAGAGGTTTACCACAAATTTCTTCAATGGTGTAATTTTTTAAATAAGTACATATGAAAATGTTATAGTTACATAAAAATTATAGGGAATTTTATTTCTTTAAATGTCGCACAAATTTGATTTGTGTGTAAATAATAATTAAGGTAGTCAAATTCCTTAAAAATAATAATTTGCTCCATTAAACTCTTAAATTTAATGTAAAAAGACGTTTCTGTGTTTTCAAATGTACTATAATAATATTATATGTATAAGTTTTAAAATTTTAAAGGATTATTGAATTTTAACAATCTCAACTTTTATATATTGACCGGAATTAATCCTAACTCAGCAAATATTTACCGGACACTTCTAAATTTGAGTTTATTTTCCTGCAATGATCTCTTACTAACTAAGAGTTAACATCGTTAGTTTTCTGATGACGTGGACTACTTAGATGGCCAAAACACTAACCAAAAATCCGAAATCAACTGTCGGATCCGTCAATCTGAAACTTCTGCAACCTAAAACCCTTCAAATTTTACCTTCTGATTTGAACCACTTGACTTGTTAAAGGTAGATTTCAAGTGACGATATATGATATACGCTAAAAAATAGACCTAATAGAGGTTGTACGGCGGCAGAGTTGAAGAATGACTCAAAGTTAGCCCTATTTCATCAAAAAAACTAACAGGCGTTAACTCTCAGTTAGTAAGGGATTGTTTATAAACAAAGTTGTGATTATAAACATTTCCTGAGTTGTGAGAAAAACCTTTCTAGATCCAATATATTATTTTTAAATAAAAAGTAATATTTAAATTATCGTGTATGTTTAAAACATACTATCGTGTATGTTTAAAACATACTAAAAATAATTATTTCAATGTTAGTGCACTTAGAAAAAAGTATTATTTGAAAGTTGGGAGTGTTTATAAACATTTCCTGAGTTGTGATTAATCTCGACCAATAAATGAAAGTTGAGATTATTAAAATCCAATAACCCTTTCAAATAATACTTTTTTCTAAGTGCACTAACATTGAAATAATTATTTTTAGTATGTTTTAAACATACACGATAATTTAAATATTACTTTTTATTTAAAAATAATATATTGGATCTAGAAAGGTTTTTCTCACTTTTCTTATTAATGATTGAACATTCTTTAAGGTGACATCTTCTTACTCTAATAAAAGAGTAACTTGAGATGCCACGTGGTAGCATCATAATCATCGAGATGCCACGTGGCAGCACCACAATCATCATCACCAAAATTTTTTCCGCCTCTCTCTCCTCTTAAATAATTACCTTAATTACTAATAATATTATTTAACATTCTTTTACATTTAATAAATTAAAAAAAAGAGATCTATTTATTAATATTATTTCTAAATAAACAATTTTTTATAAAATAATTAATTTTTCTAAAGCATAAAACGTTTTTAAAAATATTAAATATTTTAAAATTGGTATTTTTAAAAATTCAATTTTTTCAAACAAAAAATAATTACATTTGGGAGTTATAATAAGGAAATTTTTAAAAATGACATTTTTATACGGTTTGTTTTAGAACAAAATGTTTATTTTTGGAAAAAAATTAAAATTAAAATTTAAAAATGTTGATATCACTTCTTTATTAATTATAGTCAGTCATATCATATCTTATAATATCATTTATAAATAATAAATTTTATTATATTAATATGTTATTTACTAAATCCGTGTAATACACGGGTTTAATAAAGCTAGTAATAAAATAATAAGGTATAAATGCGAAAAAAGTGTCGCTTCTCAGTTTTTTGTTAGGTTATCTTATAAATGCGGATGCACGATACGACAAGGCATTGAATATTTAAACGACATGAGGGCGATATAAGAATATTTTATTTTTATTTTTTTAAAATGAAATCGTTTTAGTAACCTTTGATAAAAAAGAGGACTGAAATCGTAACTAATTGACCATTTGTTTAGGTATTACGTAAGAAAATATTCCAAATAGATTTCATCAATCATTATCCATTTACTTTAGGTACAACCATGGGCATACTGTTTATATATAAAAGTTGGATCAGATACGAAAAAAATCCATATAAAACGTATTAAATGGTATAAGGAAGTCAGGGTATGATACGTGTTGTTTTTTTAGTGCTGTCAAAGGGCGTTTTAGTCATTGGCGGGTGCATGTTTTTAGAGTCGTGATTCTTACAAGTTTATGTATTAGGTTGTTGGCTTTGAATAATGTGGTAATCACTGAAACAATATTTTTAACAAATTTATCTATTGACTGACAAATATACAAAATTGGCCATTTAAGCCGGTAGGTAGATTAAATTAAGGAGTCTAAATTTGTTTTGCTCCATTGATTTACATCGTTTCCCCTATTAGTGGTTAAATTAGTTACGCTATTTATATAATCATGCTTTGTAAAGGAACTCAATTAATTCGAATCAACATGGTAATCAGAGCCATATCCTAAATCTATTTTTTCTTCTTCTCATTCCCAGCCGTCCCATCCCATCGGCCATGGAGAAAGCCTCAAACACGTCCACCTCCAACAATTAAAAACCCTCCATACATCTGGCATATTCCGTCAATAATATTACCACCAAAATCCGCACCCTCGATGGAATGAAAACTCGATATTCATCGTAGGTCAACCTCTTCAAACTCCTCCTTCGAGCCTTTAAACTACTTGATCACATCGATGGCTCGAAGGACCCACCAAACGACACCGATCCGGATATAATTCTTGGTTGGAACTTGATGCATTAGTAGTTCAATGGATATTCGGTACCATCTCGGATAACCTTCTTGGCCGCCTTATCGAAAAAGAAAGAACCGCTCGGGAAATTTGGTTAGCCATTCAAGACATCTTCATCAACAATAAGCATGCTCGTGCCGTCACCTTAGAGAAAAAGTTCACCAACACTACCTTGGCCTCTTGTTCTTCGTTCGATGACTATTGCCAAACCTTGAAGGACATCGTTGGACAGTTAAGCAACGTCAATCAACTCGTTATTGAAACAAGGACTTGTCATTCAAATGGTTTGGGGTCTTCCGGCCGAATACGATACCATCGGAACCATTATCCATCAAAGCAAACCGTCATGGAAAGAGGCTCGTGGCATGGTTGAAGAAGAGCAGCAGCGACAAGCGGCACGAACGTATTCTACTCGGGATACGGTTTTACTCACCCCTTATGCACCACCGAGCAACGAAAACAACAGCCCTGAACTCCCTCGCTCTCCGTATCCGAATGGTTACTGTGGTCGAAACTACGATCCTGTTAAGGCCGCCCGTGGTCGTGGTTTTTCCAATCGCGGTGGTCGTAACCCGGGTCGTGGAAGTGGTGGTCGCATGTCAAGTGGTTCCACCAGAAATTAGAATCTTAATCCTAACTTTTCTCACGATACTGCATGGGGACGTTACCGCATGGGGAAGTTACCCACCTTCGGCCCAACAAGCGCATAATACCACTTATCAACATCACCAATGGCCTAATTACCCACCAACACCCCTACACATCCCTGCCTTTTAGCCACGGCCAAACCCCTCTTCACCCAGCCCAGGCCCATTTAACCCAATCGCAACCACTTTCAGCCCTACCCGGCTTCGCCCCATTTGCTCAAAATACCTTAGTCCAAGTGATCTCGGATTCGCTCTATCTAGCGTGCAACTCAACTACACAGATCCTCAATGGCATATGGATATCGGAGCATCTCAACACCTTGCATTGGATCCAGGTAAAACCACTTTCCCATGTTTATTTCCTACAATGCCTATTTATGTTGGTAATGATCAACGCTTATCTGTTAACGGGTCCGGTAATGCTTTTTTAAACCTTCTTCACTCCCCAACAATCATCAAAGACTTGATCTCAGTTATAAAATTTACAATTGACAATCATGTAAAGGTTGAATTTGACCCCTTTAGTTTTTCTGTGAAGGACCTCAAGGATGGACGCCTTCTTTCCTGTCAAAATAGTATCGGAGATCTGTATCCTGTCACACACCTTGTCGTTTCTTTGCTCAATTCGGCAACAACTTTCCCATGGCACGATCGTCTTGGACATCCCGACGCAAACGTGCTAAACTATCTTTCTCGTTATTGCATTTCTAGTAACAATAAAAATTGTGGTTCTTTTGTTTGTTCTTCTTATCAATTATCAAACAGTAAACGGTTACCTTTTATTGATTTGGTTTCTATTACTTTTCAACCATTTGATATTATTCACTGTGACCTATGGACATCTCCTGTTAAAGCAATTCAGGTTATAAATACTATATGATTTTAGTTGATAATTTCACGAATATGTGTGGGTGTATCTGTTAAAGAACAAATCCGAAACTTTCACCACATTCACAAAATTTCATAAACTGGTTCAAACACAATTCCACCAAACAATTAAAACCTTCTAATGTGATCTAGCCAAGAATTAAATAACAATAATTTCAAAGACTTTGCTGCCCGAAACGATCTTTTTTTTTTGTTTTTCGTGACCTCAAGCTTCCCAACAAAATGGTCGTTCAGAACGCATGATTCGTCAAATTAATGACGTCATTCGAGCACTTCTTTTCCATGCTCATGTCCCACATACCTTTTAGGTTGAAGCCCTTCACACCGCCACATATCCTCATAGTATCTTTTTCGCAAAACGGCTTCACTACCAAACCCCCGCATTTGCACTCTATGTTCGCCATCCAATATATGATCATCTTTGTGTGTTTGGTTGTGTGTGCTATCCTAACATGTTTGCCACCCAACTCCACAAATTATCTCCTCGCTCCACCCAGTGTGTTTTTTAGGCTATCCATCCGACTTTCACGGGTAACAGTGTTACGATCTCGTCATGTAGTCTTTGATGAAACCAACTTCCCATTCAAACAACCTATTCCACCCCTCTCATACCAATTCCTAAATGACCTTCACCCATCACTAACTAATTTTTAACCTGTCTTTCCCGTCTACCTCGCCAACTCCATCCACTTCTACACCTCCACTTTCTGCCCCACCCCCTCATCGTCACAACACCAACCACCCTATCCATCACTACATCGCCACCCACCAACCCTGTGTCTTCCACCATACCAACCACCCCTCTCGTAGCCACCCAATCACCCATCCCACCCGTAAACCCCATCCGATTTTCCCAACCTCAGCAGGCACCCACCACTACTCCCACACCCACTACACCCTCCTCCTCGGTACCGCAACCTCCAAATACCCATCATATGAATACCCAATCTAAAACCGGCATTATAAAACCAAATCCCAAATACAACTTAGCCACAACTACTAATATCTCACATGTTCCCACATCATACATTAAAGCATCATCTGACCCTAACTGGTTACGTGCCATGAACAATGAATTTAGTACATTACCGGTTAATAATACATGGGACTTGGTTTCGCGCCCTACGAATCAACCAGTGATCAGATCAATGTGGTTGCTTTGACATAAGTTTAATATGGATGGCACCTTAGATCGGTATAAAGCTGGTCTGGTATGCAACGGTAAATCTCAAACCATGGGTATTGATTGTACGGAGACCTTTAGTCCGGTTGTCAGACCAACGACTATTCGCACTATACTAGCTTTGGCGGTCTTAAAATCAAGGAAAATTCATCAACTTGATGTCAAAAATGCCTTCCTCAATGGTAACCTCCAGGAAACCGTCTACATGCATCAACCACCAGGCTTCGTTGATCCCTCTGCTCCACACCACGTTTGTCGCCTTAACAAATCGCTCTATAGCCTCAAACAAGCTCCTCGGGCATGGTACACTAGATTTTTGACCTTCCTCAAATCCTTGGGGTTTCGGAGCAGCACGTGTGACACTTCACTATTCATATACAACAATGGGACTCAACTTGCGTACTTACTTCTATATGTTGATGACATCGTCCTAACAGCTAATGATCCATCTCTTCTCAATCGCATCATCACTCGGTTATCCACCGAGTTTACCATGACCAAGATGGGGGCTTTACATCATTTCCTCGGTATTACAGTTACCTATTGTAAGGCCCCGTTCCTGGGCACCTCACAGTTGGTCATTCATCGCACATAAACCATACATTTATTTAAAACGTCACAGCGGAAATTAATTAAAACCATTTTATATATTAATGAATGCTTTTGCAAAATAATACAATGTAGTTAACTTTTACAAAATATCATAATTTGCATTACATCACAAAAACATCATTGTTATACAAATGGATGTCATCCCAAAAATGCCAAGTAGCTGCCCCATGCCATCCTCAGCAACAATCACCTGCCAACTGGAAAATACATAAAAGTCAGTGTTGGTAAGTGAGTTCTAGTTTTATAAACAAAATACTTCACTTATCATTCAGAACCGTTCTTTACTTTCATATGTGCTCATACATCATACGTACAAATAGATAATCTTATTATTATCTTAATCATTGTTCATTAGCTTTCGTTCATTCATCATCGTACGTCATCGTTAGCATTAGTTATCTTCCTTACCATATTTTACGTACATTTACCTTTATTTTCCTCACATTCCGGGTCAATGCCACGGACTATACCCCACCGTCATGCATAAAGCGGGTACTGAGCCGAAGTCTATAATTAGACTCCCATACATTATGCCTGGTGGCCTGACCACGGTACCGGGGTAACTTTATTCGGACCAATGCCATGTGCTACACCCCATCGTCATGCATAAAGCGGGTATTGGGCCGAAGTCTATAATTAGACTCCCATGCGTTATGCCCAGTGGCCTGCACAATATCGGGGTAAGCGGCAAGATCCCATACGTATGGTCAATCACAAGGATTAGACCCCAGTGTGCATCCTCCCAGGGTAGCTAACCCGCACACAGTTAAGCCAACACTCTCCATTGGGTGTGAACCTCCATACATTGCTTGCAAGACTTTTCTTGTATTCGTTCGTTCATTAATGCATGCATTCATTCTTTCTTTATGCTTCTCATATCATTAACATTAACTTCCATTTTACGTTACATAATACTTCAAGTTCATCTCCTACTCATAATACGTAAGTCATGGAATAATACATAATAAGGAACATAAGAAAACATATCATACATAAGCATAACATCATCATACATCATCACACATCATCATAAACATCATGCATAATCCATTCCCATACACATACACATAACTAACAAGTCATCATAGAACATAACCGACCCTCTGTGGGACAGCGGGGGTTCGGGGGAGGCAACCCTAACAGCGGGGTCCTAGGGGCAGCAGCCCCTAGTGGGGTCAAAGGGGCAACGCCCCTGGCTGGGGCCGTGTTGTTAAAACATTCGTATAGCATATTTTGTTATAGAAAAATCGATCTTCCTGTTAAAACCTCTTAAAAATATTTCTAAGTTTTAGGCGCATGAGCATTATACAGGCGCTTGGCATTCTAGACGCATGGGAACACTTAGGCGCATGGGGTGGTTCTGGGCGCATGGGCATTATTAGGGCACATGGCTCAACACTTAACCATTCTGGGCAAACTCTAGGCGCATGAGCACTATGCAGGCGCATGGGCCTGACTTAGGCGTATGGGCACTTAGGCGTTCGGGCACTATTTAGGCCATGGATTTTGGGCGTTTGGGCATACTTAGTCATTTTGGTAGTTGGGCGTATGGGTACTATTTCAGACACATGAACAACTACCTGTAACTAACATCATCATAATTCAAGCCCAAATTCAATTCTAACAGATCCTAAGCTTAGTTCTTACATTGTAAGCATCAAAAACACATCAATAACATCTTCATAACCATAAATCATCCCAATTCATACCCCACCCGCATACACACATACATATTCATACGGGTATAAATATCCATTTTATAAGATTGTTTATACATGTATTTCCAGCCCCAAAATCAGTTAAAACATGTAAAAATGGGGTTCTACAACTCACCTTATGCAACTTTGAGTGTGTCTTCCTTCAAACCCGTATGCAATGAGTTCAGACACCTAAAACCCACCAAAACACACACACAAACATACATACATATACATAAGTATAAACTCGAACTAAAATCAATCAAGAACACCTAAAAATCATCGAATTCTTACCTTAAATTCGACTTCTCCTTCTTCTTCTTCTTCAAAAACCCGAACTCTCTACTCTTTCTCTCTCTAAAATCGGTTGAAAAGGTGTTGTGCAGCAAACATGGGCAGTCATACCACCTTTTGTACCCACTTTTAATTCTTTTTGGTCCTTTTGACACTTTTAACCCCTCAACTTTGGGTTAAATTATATTTTCTTCTTTTATTATTCTTCTTTTTTTACAACTTAAAAATATCCGGGTGTTACACCTATGATCATAACTCTCTCTTTCTGGCTCAGACACAGTACGCTAGAGATATTTTACACCGTGCCAACATGTCCGCCTGCAAGCCTTACCATGCACCCGCAGATACAATGCTAAACTTAGTGCCACTGAGGGTGAACTTTTACATGATGGTATGTTATGTCGCAGCTTAGCGGGGGCTCTTCAGTACTTCACCATCACCAGACCAGACATTACGTATGCCATTCAACAAATCTGTTTGTTCATGCATGCTCCTCGCAATCTTCACATGGTTTTCTGAAACGGGTATTACGTTATGTTCAAGGTATTCTCGACTTTGGCCTTCGCTTATCTGCCTCGCCGAATCTTGCATTGGTGGCGTATTCAGATGCCGATCGGGGAAGTTGCCCTGATACTCGACGATCTACCTCGGGATACTGCATTTTTCTCGATGACAACCTCATCTTATGGTCCTCAAAACATCAACCTACGATATCCCGTTCTAGTGCAGAGGTTGAATATAGAGGAGTTGCTAATGCTGTAGCCGAAGCCACTTGGAACCGAAGCCACTTGGATCCGAAACCTCATACTCGAGCTCAACATCCCGGTCACTAAAGCCACGCTTCTTTACTATGACAACGTCTCAGCTGTCTATCTGTCTGATAATCCGGTTCAATATCAACATACCATACATGTAGAGATAGACATACACTTAGTCAAAGAAAAGGTTTAGATTGGGCACAATCGCGTTTTACATGTTCCATCCAGTCTTCAATATGCCGACATCTTCAGCAAAGGCCTACCTCATTTCCTGTTTGAGTCCTTTCGACACAGTTTGAACGTCTCTTCGTACCGTCGTTCACACTGAGGGAGAGCATTAAGGAGTCTAGATTTATTTGTTCCATTGATTTATATTGTTTTCTATATTAGTGGTTAAGTTAGTTAAGCTATTTATATAACCATGCTTAAAGGAACTCAATCAATTCGAATCATAATTTCTCAATAATCAACAGATTATACGTCGAGGGAATCAGAATCCTTTCCCCACCTCTCAAATGGCTAAGTTTCATCTTAATCATGATTATTTAAAAATTTTGTAAAATATATTTCAGTGAAAAGCCGATGAATACATACAATGGACATGAAAATAGTTCGATATAAGTATAGTTAAAAAAGTTTGATATTATTGATGTTAATCACACATTTAGCGGTTATTTCAACTATGACGTTCACCTTTGTATATATTGCTCTCTTTGCTCGGATAAATATACGAATGGACCATTCGAATTTTCGCTTTCTATAAGAGATCGAACGAGCCCTAATATGAGATATTCATCGATTCCTATGACATAATTTAATCAAACCTTAAATCATTAACCATTTAACATATTTATGTCATTTTCAAAATCATAAATCATTTGTTTGCTTACTAAAAATATTAAATGTATTCACCTTTAGATAGTTGGTACGTAAATAATTCTTAAGAGCATTTAATTTGATAAACTTCTAAATTGGACAACACCTATGAGCTCCTATTCTTGATTCGTTAAATAGAATTGGGAATTGGGAAATTTGGGAGGATTTTAGAATTTTGATGTAATGAACATCACTAAAAGGATTCCTTTTATAGGTTGTTCAAGGATTCATCGTGCACCGTTATGAAAACGGTAGCGGCGCACTATCGATCCTAGGTTAGCTTCTAGTTCACCTTATCCATTCAGCCGCTAGGGACCATTATGAGATGCATAGCGGTCCGTCACGAGATTGAGTCAACATATTCATGTTAAAGTTCAACGATTCGTCATTGGACACTTTCAGTTTTGTAGTGATTGCTTAACCTTTTCCATAGCGTACTGTCATGGAGATTGTAGCAGTCTACTACTAATCATGTTAATTAATCATGCATAGTTTCCTAACGGCCTGTTATGGCTTGGATAGAACCACTACCATCTTATTTCACAAAATTATTCTTTTCTCTTTGAGAACAAGATTTGACATGTTGTTACAGTTAGATCATGCGTAGTAAGCTATTATCGACGAAGGATACGGTGTTTCTTTTGACACTTAATGGTTGTTTTCTAAGAACCGACCCAGGACAAACTCTTTTAATACTTTAAGTGACTAAAAAGTTTGAGTAATTCAATCAGTTTTTTAAAAGATTTGATATAATGTATTTTTACCTAAAATCCAAATGTAGTTTTAGCCATGTAAGTTCTAAAAAAAATTGCATTACTAGTTTTTGTTGAGTATTATTTGTACGTAGCACAAAATATATATTTGTAACTTTGTATCAGGTGGTTATTTGCTGCGTCCCAAAACGGATCGAGACCCTAAAAACGCGTCCAATGTTGAGTAATAAAAAAATGAATGCATTGGACTCCCAATTATTAAAGGAATAAAGCAATGGAGCTCCAAATTCAACAAAGGGATGCATTGGATGTACAAAACAATATATACACTTTATTCGATTAATCAATAACATACATTAAAAAGGACAATGACAATTGCCTTTGTGGACTTTCATGATTTCTAAACAATTAACATGTTATTAATAATTATAATATATAAATATAACTTATTCAAGATTTTACTAAGATATGCTTTAATTTAAATGTGAAGTAGGGATTATAATACGAACTAGAGCATTGTGTTTGCTAACGTAAAATTACGAAAAACCCAATGTCTAAACTTGTCATGAATTCTCACGTTGAAGTGGCGTGTAAAATTGTTTAAAAAAACTCACGTCAAAACATTGTCATCAACACACGTTGAAAGATGCGCTAATAACATACATAACTTTATATAAAAAATATAAAACCTTCACGTCATTGATAACATTCAAAACTTTATATAAATAACGAAACCGTCACGAACCAGTGAGTTGCGGTGGGGCTATTAACAATATTTAGAAGTTTATATAAAATCCGAACAAGTAAATTATCTGTGTGGAAATGTTGATAGAAATAACCATGTCACGGCAAGAAATTTGGATTTCATAAAATATCACCTTTTCAAAGTTATAGAAGGAAGATAAAAGCTATAAGAAAAATCTAAACCTTGAATCAATGGAAATGGAGTATTATTAATAACGTTCGAAATTTTATATTAAAAACACAACCGTCACAAATCAGTGCAACTTGCCAATATTTGATATTTTATATAAGAAAATATACTTAAAAACATTAACATTGATAAAAGTAAACACGTCATAACAATAAATTTGGATTTTATAACACATTATAATTTAAACTTGTATTAGGAAAACAAAAATAAACTAAGAAAAATTGAAACCTTGACTTAGTTTAATATTTTCTACATTTGTGTTTTGATGATTTGTATATTACGCCGCACAACTTTGTTTTAAATGTACCATCGAAACATAGATAAAGATAAGCACGTCATAAATTTATTATTTGGAACCCTATAATTACTAAATTTTAAAAATTAGAGAGAACAAAACATTGTGAGTGGGTAAAAACAAATAAATAAGAGTTAAATTCCGTTTTACTCCATGAGATTTGATAAAAATAATTATTTTCTTTCAAAAAAATTAAATAGTATTTTACCTCCAAAAGTTTTATTAGTTGTCTTATTTTAGTTCAAAAGGTTCACTGATTGTTTTGATTCAATCTAATTTAGCTCCAAATATAAGACTTCTAAATTGAAATTAAAACAAATGATAAAATTTATGAACTAAAATTGATATTTTTAAACTTTTAAAGAAAAAATAATGTAACTTGTGGATAACTTGAGTAAACCAATTGTAACTTTTGAGTGGTTACAATGTAACTTGAATTTGTGAAAAGTGAAAGAAAATGATGTGGTTTAATAAGAGCATTAACAGTATGTTTTTTATATTTTATGTGAATATGTTTATTATATTTTAGAGAGTTCTTGTAAATGGTTGAGAGTGAGGGATAGGGAAAAGTTAGCGTTCATCTATATATTTAAGTAATTATTGTTCAACCCCTATAAAATTTTTAATATTTTTGAAAGGGGTTGTTAGTGGAAGAGAGATAATAGATAATGATAAAAGTATTAAAAATTATTATTTAATTGAGAAGCAAAGAGAAAATAATAATAACTTTTAATGTATTATAAGTATTCGGATATGAAATCTTATATGAATGCTCTAAGATGTGAGTAGTGTAAATACAAATATCAATCACTTAGATCATCAGATATTTTTTCCTGTATTTTTCATGAAAAAAACACTTTGTTTTTTAAACTATCTCTTTATATCTCTTCTTCTCTATGTATATGTATATGCATGTGTATGTGCATGCGTGCGTGCGTGTGCGTGCCTGCGTCTGCGTGTGCGTGTGCGTGTGCGTGTGCGTGTGCGTGTGCGTGTGCTTGTGCGTGTGTGCGCGTGCGTGTGTGTGTGCGTGGTGCGTGTGTGTGCGTCTGCGTGTGTGTGCGTATGCGTGTGTCTGTGTGTATGCGTGTGTGTGTATGTGTGTGTGTGTATGTGTGTGTATGCGTGTGTGTGTATGCGTGTGTGTATGTGTGTGTATGCGTATGTGTATGTGTCCTTCTTCAAACATATGGGGGTTCAATAGCTGCTGATTTTGTAACCCAAAAAAAGATCTCAAGTGATTAGGCGGGGACAGGATTCGAACCTGTAGGTCTTTAATCTATAACAATAGCAAACCAACCGAATCGCTGCCTTTAAGGGTGTTCAAGATAGTCTCTCTGCTAAAAAAGGAGGTGCATCATAACTAATACCAACCCCGGAACATAAACCCAAACTGTCGAACCTTTGAGCATTTCCCAATCAATAGGAGTTTGATTTATGAGTCCAAATGAGCTCTTGAAAATAGTAACTTGCCTTTCTGCCCTGGTCCAAATGATTGGCTGAACACCTGGCGCCGCCAGGAAGGTTGCTGAGAGTTCGAGACCACGCGTGTCAGCCAGTTTCATACGGAAGATTCTGCCAGCTGATCTTTTAAAGTTTCCTTTTTTTGGAAGATGGGACAAATGCCACTGAAAGAGAAGGAATGGTGTATGCCTATGTGTATGCGTATGGGTATGCGTATGTGTATGCATGTATGTATGTGTGTGTGTGTGTATGCGTGTGTGTACGCGTATGTGTATGCGTGTGTGTATGCGTGTGAGTATGCGTGTGCGTATGCGTCTGTGTGTGCGTCTGTGCATCTGTGTGCGCGTGCGGGGGCGCGTGCGCATGCGCTGTGCGTGTGTCTATGCATTTGTATTTGTATATGCATATGTATATATAGCTAGGATCAATTAAGAACTAAAAATATCTTAAGAATCACGAGAACCAATACCAATAGTTCAATTTTTTAAATTTTATACTTTTTACACATAGATGTGTATATTTATATACGTTAAAAAATATTAGAAATAAAAAATAAACTTGTTAAACTAATGTTTACATTATTTAAAATCTTTTTATTTAACTATACATGTGTCGATTATTACCTATATATGAGTTGTACATGTGTTTATTACAAATTAACTCATTTTTTCTTTTTTTTAACATGAAGAGAGAAGATTAAATTTCATATTTTAATCATTGTTTATAAATAACATAAAAAAGGTGTGCGTTAATTGGAGTTTTCATATTTGTTAAGATATGTGCATTCTCAATTATTTTAAACCTACACACACATATACATATAATATATATACCTATATAATATATATATATACATATATATAATATATATATACATGTATAATATATATATATATATATATATATATATATATATATATATATATATATATGTGTGTGTGTGTGTATGTGTGTGTGTATGTTCTGATTGAACTCATTCCAACAACGTTGAAATCGACTCAACCTCTAGTTGGATCTATTATCGACGATAGATCAATCCCCCTAGCAAAAAAATCAGATTTTGCTAGTATAAAAATACAATACAAAATTCAATCAAACAGTATAAAATTCAATTAGAAAATACAAATTAAAAAATAAAAAAAGTACCAGATTCAATCAAAAAAAGCAAATTTTATAACAGGCAACACAATATAAAAAAATTATGTTCTTAGTCTTTTTAGACAAGAATTAGTTTTTAATTTAACTTATATATAAATACATACTTACATATATATATATATATATGCATGCATATATATACATATATATATATATTGTAGTGATATTTATGTAATTTTTCAATATAAGATTGTTATTTATTTTTATTAGTTTGATATATTAAACTCTTTATATAAGAAGTTACCTATTATATAACTCTAACATGTTGTATAAATGTGTCGTGCCATGTGCAGTACCACATCAACATCTAGATGTGTTGTGACATTTCATGTATACTATCATGTCAACATGTCATGCAAGATGATATCACATGCGTGTAATCACACACCAATATTTGAAGTCATGCTATAATGTATGACTGGTAAACTACTTAAGACGTCAACAATTTATATAAAATTTTATACTATAACATCTAATGTAAAGTTATCTTGTAGTGATTATCAATTAAGAGTATATATGTGCTCATGCTTGTCATGAAAATTAAAGGGATAATATTTATAGCCGTTAGAACTAACAAAAATAAACACAAATCATTATTAATCAAATAATTTAGATTACAATATGGAATGATATTGAATATAAGAACATTTAAAAGTAAAGAGTAAACAAAAAAAAACAGAAAAAAAGAAACAAGAATAAAGAAATATATGTGACTGAGGATTTTTGTTCAACAGAAATCCTTAAAACAGATTTATTGCCCCCCAAGTGAATTCTGTTTATCTCCAGGGTACAATAGCCTATTCATATTGCATTGCCGGGATCAGCCAAACACCTAAAAATATACGTGAAACAGGAAAGTTAAGTGCAAAGAATGCTAAAACTTCTTCTTGTTATGATGTTTGAAACATGTATTGAGTGTATCTTTGCTAAGGTACATAACCTAGTGTGTGTGTGTATGTATATACACACACCCCTAAGGTTCAATCAGTTTTAATACCAAGTTAATGATTAAGTTGTGGTCATTAACACGCAGTTTTTGTTATAATCATTAACGACTTAAAGTTTGCAATTGAACAGATAAACAACAGTTAAGCCTATACTTGATGTACTCGGTCTGAAATACTCTTTTACGAGAATACTCGATCCTCAGTGTTCAGTCTGAAGTACTCGTTTAAGAGAATACTCGATTCTCAATATTTAGTCCGAAGTCCTCGTTTAAGAGAATACTCGATTCTCAGTATTTGGTCTGAAATACACTTTAAAAAGACTACTTGATTCTTAATATTTGGTCTAAAGTACTTGCGTCAGCAATTGCTACATCTGCCAAACAGTTCAAAAATACTAAATGCGGCTTTCAAAAATACTAAATTCGGTCGAATCAACATAAGTAAAGTCAAACGAATCGATGAATATATGAACTCTAAAAGATCCAATAAGAAACAAAAAGGTTTGTATTTACTATTTCAAATTAGAGTAAATTTCGGTTTTGGTCCCTGTGGTTTAACCATTTTAACCTTTTCAGTCCAAAAAGGAATCTTTGATCATATCATGCCCTGTGGTTTTATTTTTGTAACGGTTTTGGTCCCTGACACTAACTCTTTTAGTTTTTACAGTTAAATGTGAGGGTAATTTGATCATTTTTCATTTGGAGGACTAGTTATGTAAATTATATTAGATTAGGATAACTGTTTAACTTTTTAAAACAATAAAAAATAAAAAATAAAACTTAAATCTAATCCAACCCAAACCCCCAACACTCCCACCATCCTAAAACTCCTTCACCACCCAACATTCCTAATCGGAAACCCTAACCCCTACCACCCTTCCTACCCTTGCATCACCGCTTGCACCACCTCCACCGCCACCGCCTCCCCTTCACCACCCAATTTCATAACAACTGTTTATTAAATGTCGATTACTCAAGGGGGTGAAATAAAAACTGTGGTTCACTTGTTTACATTCGACCCCTTCTACTTTCACAGCTTTATATCATCATCATCTTCTGCCCCTTTTCACATTTTTATTAGGACCACCACCACCACCGCGCGGCGGCAGAACCACGGTGGCCATACACCACCACCACCACCGGCGGCAATCTGTATTTGACATTTCAGATAAAGTGTAATATGCATTATTTTGGTCAAGAGGATTAGGTTTAATTTGAAAAACTGAGGCAACAAGTTTCAAATTGAAATCGTTCAGATGGCTCGTAGTGGAGGATACTGTGAGGAGGAGAGTTACAGTCGTAGTGCCGACATCAGTGAGTCGAAGAGTTCGAGCGGTTGCTTATCAGGCTGCCGATTTGATGACGGTGCTTCTTCTAGCTCCTTGAAGTCTTCTTCGTTTGCTGCTTCTCGATCTGTTTCCGCAATGATTCTGTCTTCCCGTTGCCTCCGTTCTCGTTCCCGCCGTTAACCCGTTACAGTGGTGCTGGCGCTGGCGGTGGAGGTGGTGCAGGCGGTGGAGGTGGCGGTGGAGGTGTGGTGCAGGCGGTGGTGCAAGGGGAGGAAAGGGTGGTGGGGGTTAGGGTTCCGATTAGGGGTTTTAGGATGGTGGGAGTGTTAGGGGGTTTGGGTTGGATTACATTTAAGTTTTATTTTTTTATTTTTTATTGTTTTAAAAAATTAAACAATTATCCTAATCTAATATAATTTATATAACTGGTCCTTTAAATGTAAAATAACCAAAGTACCCTCACATTTAACTGTAAAAACTAACAGAGTTTGTGTCAGGGAACAAAACTGTTACAAAAATGAAACCACAGGACATGATATAATCAAATATTCTTTTTTGGATTGAAATGATTAAACCACAAGGACCAAAACCGAAATTTATTCTTCAACTTATTATTATAAGAGTTTGTTCTATAATATCACTATTAGAGTATACATTTTTTTATAAGAAGCAGATAAAATGCCTCGTTGCGCAAGAAAATGGCTGAAGGATATCCTGGTGGGCTAGTATCAATATTACCAGCCTCGTGTCGGTTGGCGAAATCATCACTGTTTCAACAAACCTGTCCGCGCGGTACGGTAGTACGTCCGGAAAGAAAAGAATTCTTGTGGTGGGAGTGTGATAACTAAAAAGTTATGATTTATAACTTCAACTAAGAAAGGAATTATTGTTACCCTGATTATATACACCACTCTGAGTCTCTGACAGTTTTGGTTGTTTCCGAAAGAAACGGTTTAGTTATTTTAACGAGGCTAGACTTCGATGAACTCAACTCAACAATCTGGTGGAAGGTATAAAAGCCCAATCTTTTAATTGGGCTGAATACAGGAGCTACAACCCTACAAACATAGTTGCATTATGTGATCCAATAGAAGGTATTTGTCCAAGTGGTGTGAACCGTGTGATGGCTATATATTTTATCCAACATATTATACTATTTTTTTTTTCAAATTAACCAATTATAATTATTTTTATTTATGTGTTTCTTCGATCAATCCATCATACCTTTTTTATTTTATTAACCAACCCAGTATAATTATAAATTTTATTATTTTCTTAATAACCCATTATACTTTATTAAAAAGACACTTTACAATAAGTACGTTAAATACAAATAAAAATTATCACGCCAGGTAAATTAAAAATAAAATAAGAAACATATAACCAAGCAAAATAAAACTACAATTGTAAATATGTTCTATGCTTATTAATAAAACAATGTATTTTTATACCTAAAATATATTGACTGCTTTGGTTCTTAGTGTGCTACTAGATTGCGTATTGCCTTTTGTGTGTTCCTTGCAGGTTATTGCATATGGCGGATCATAGCGTGCTACGGCTTGATATGAAGGGGATTCACATGCTTTGATTATGATAATGGTTTGAAGAGTCGGGGGTCTCGTTAAAAACAACATATCTATCTCCTGAGATAGCATATGGTTTGCCTACATCTCACTCTCCCCAGACCCTATCAATAATTGTGTACTATAGGTGAGATTTATTGGGTATGATTGTTGTTATTGTATTTATAAGAGTCAAGTAAGTGTTAATTCATAAAATTGTAAAACCATTTGGTTCATATTTCATAATTAAAAACAAAAAGGTTTTCTAAAACTATTTTTGTTTTTGTTTTAGTTCACTAAAATTTATTTTAAATCATATTTTCATATAGAAAAGTTAAAATTTTTCATCTGTAATTTTATTTCAATCTCACATAAAGTAGGCCTATTTATTTCTTTTATTCTTTTTAAAAAATGTACTTTTAAAAATGTTTTTAAGTAGCTTAAAGTATATAGTAAGAAAATTTATTTTAGCAAAAAATGCATTTTTTAAAAAATATTTTATTCAAACATCATGACGAAATAAAAGAAAGTTATAGGTTTATTTTCTTTTATTTTACAAACTATAAATGTAATACTTAATTATTGGGGGCATATATGTTGATTTTAGACTGTCAACAACAATTAGGGGAGAAATTAGTCACGTCGTCGCGTGAGCCACTCGGGATCGACTCGCTAAAAACACTAACTAAGCTGAGCTTAAACAAACTCGAATTTATTTTACAACTCATTTAATAAACGGTTTTGAGTCCGACCTTCATATATCGAGATCGAGCCGACCTGCAAGACGAAACTAGCGTTATATGTATATGATGTTTATTTGTATCTTTTATGTATATACTTATATAAATGATTATTACTATATATAAATTCTTGTTTAAAACAATTATATAAAATATATCATTATTTTAAAAGAATAACATAAAACATTTAATTTTATAAAAAGATATTTTCTATATAATAACATGCATTCTACATAGACGCATTAAAAATATTGATGAAAGAATATTAAAATTTTTGTATTAGAAAACGTTTTTGAAAAGGTTTTAAGAAAACATTCATAAAAAGAACTATAAAACATTTCTTAAAATCATGATATATGCTAAATTGGTTTTTATTTTATTAAAACTTTACTTTACTTAAATAACATTATTAAAAACAGAAATACTTTTATTCAATCATATTATCAATGAGGAAAATTAACTTTGCACTAAAAAACCATTTTGATAAATATTTTTTAAAACATTCATTTTGTTAAATTATTTTTCTATCAACCCTACTTTGAAAAAACTCATTACAAAAGGCATTTGTGATGGGTTTCAAAATAAAACTCTGAAAATAGATTCAAAATTATAGTTGACTATTTTTACCACCAAAGAACAAATTGACTCTATCTTTACCAAATAGTTAATATAATAAATTTTTACAGGTTGTATTACATTAAAATTATGAATTAAAACGTTTTGGATTCTTGCTTATTGAAAAAAGCAACTAAAGGTTTTCTAATTCACTCGTCCGATGCAAATGAGAAGAAACCCCATACGCGTCTTCTATTCCAAAACGATCTTAGATATTTTATTAGACCTGGCAAAATGGGCGGGTTGGGTCGGGTCAGGTGTCGGGTCAAGATGGATTCGGGTCAGGGCGGGTTCGGGTCAGAAACGGGTCAGGACATGTTTGGGTCAGGATGAGTTCGGGTCAGGATGAGTTCGGGTCAGAATGAGTTCGGGTCAGGATGGGTCAGATCAAAATTTAATGTTATTCTTCATATTTGATGTCTTATGAATAATGACTTTGAAATAAAACTACTAGATAATAATATCAGATTAATAAAATAACAAACATTCCTCGTATAGTATCAATATAGATAGTCTATTAACATCAATGTGTGCATGTATGATTTCTTAAAAATAAGCAACTACAATGTTGCAAGTAAACACACCCAATACTTGTTCTGATTGTATAACAAGCCCTTCGCCCTGTGCATCCCCTTCAACAATAAGCTCAACACTCCGGCGGCTTCATCCCAATTTGACGTCGAACCAATTCCCGGAGAAGATAACGCAGTCTACTCTGATGCTCCGGCCATAAACTCAATTTTGAAGTTCGCCGAAGATTGTCGATTTGGGGGATGCGAGATTTTGTAAAGTTTCGACTTTCAAATCGCCGAAATGTTTCGGGAAATCACTCGAAGCTTTCAACAATGTGATGGAAATAGGTCTGAGATCTTTGGATCTGTTCAGAAATCGTTCGAAGCTTTCAACGGTCACTATGAATGTGAAACCGAGATCTTTCAAAGCACTCAATAACTTGTAGGAGATAAACAAGGCTCGGCAAAACAGATCTGTGCGAAAAGAAGCATCCACGCGAGAAGCCTACTGTGCGAAAGACCAGATCATACGCGAGTCGCAGACCACGCGAGAAAGGTTCCACGCGATAGACAGCAGCCGCGCGAAAGCTTGATCCACGCGAAAGGGATCTCGCGCGAGAACTCTATGTTTTAGTATAAATAGCTAGTTTTTGTTTTGTAATTAAGCTTTTCATTCATTATCATTTGTATCTGTGCGAAATCGCACAAGACCTCTTGTAGGTTTCTGTTTATCAATCGAAGATCTTCTGTTGTGATTCAATTCATTCTTCTTCTACTCCAATCTTGTTTATATTCCGCGTTCACAAGATTGAGATCGTGTGTGTTTGATTTCTGGGAGAATTTCAAGGATTTACAATTGGTATCAGAGCATTAGGCTCTTGAACCACGATTTGGAGAAGAATTGGATTGAGTTCTACCTGATTTTTGAAGAATTCATCATCGATTACCTTAGATTCTGAAATGGAAAAGTTATGCTGCTCGATTGTGGAAGATTTGGACTAATCTGGACCTAATTGAACATAATTAGTGGACTTTAAGCTTAATTTTGATTAAAATTGACTTAAAATTCATTAAAATTGGATTAAAATGAGTTTGATCAAACTTAATCAGTGAATTGGAGGTGAAATTCGCAAGAACAAACAGTTGGTAATCTGTTTCAGCACAAAATCGACATTTTCGCTTGATCTGCAGGTTCTCGCACGCGAAAACAGGGTGTTTTCGCTCAGTTAGGTATTTCACTTTTTGTGCGATTCGCATAAAAGGTATCTTTGGATTTTCGCACGAAGCACAACTTCGCACGCGAGAAATCTTTCCACGCGAAATCTGTTTTCGCACAAGTTGCATTTCGCACGAGAATTCTGATTTTGAACTTTCTGCTCATCATGGCTTCAACTACACCGAATTTGAAGCATCTTACTGCTTCACTTCATCTAGACACTGAGATTGGAACGGGTAACAAGCCACCAAGGCTTTTATGTGAAGATGATTATACCGATTGGGCGTTTCGATTCGAAAGATATGTCATTTACACGGAACCTAAAATGTGGAGGTCTATTCAATATGGTCCTTACATTCCGTTGTACAAAAATGATAAAGGAGAAATGGTTCAGAAACCTGAACATTTGTGGGATGAGGACGATATCAAGAGACTGGAATTGGATGATAAGGCATATGCTGCAATTACTATGGCTCTTACTACTGAGATCTCACAAAAGTTTCAAGAGTTCAGGGGTGCAAAAGTGCTATGGGATGCTCTGGAATCTCAGATAATGGGCAACAAAGACATGAGAGAGAGCAAGAAGGATATGTTGAATCAAGAATTCAATATGTTCAATCATGTTGTTGGTGAGGAATTGGAAGCTCAAATGGCCAGGTTTGTTAGACTGGTCACAAAAATGAAGAGTGCTGGTATTACTATGGAACCAATTACTGTGAACAAGAAGTTACTCAACTCACTTCCTTACAGTTGGAATAACAACTGTACATTGATAAAGAGAACCAAAGACTTGTATACTCTTCAGTTGACCGATCTCATCTCAACAATCAAGTCTTATGCTATGGATGATAAGCAGCGAGCTGCTAATCATCTCAGTTCTCTAGGTGCTGAAGGAACTGCTCTCTACGCTAAGATGGCTAGTAATCCAAATTACTATGTCAGCTATACACAAATGTGTCAGCAACAACAATCAGGAAGTGCAGCTTCTTCATATATGCAACCAGTAGTAACTCATCAAGTTCATGTTCCAGCAGCTCAACATTATTCCCCCATCATTCACCAACAAGTCTCTCAACCTCAAGATTCTCATAGTGGTCAACATGCTTATGTTGCTACCACTAATCCATCCAAACAGACTGTCCAAATTGCTGAGGAGCATCTTGCTCTTTTCACCACATTTATGTCAAGCTATGAAGCTTTTATGGCCGGAAGACTTTCTGCTCCTAATATTCTTGTTGATGATCTTCAACAAGTTAATCCGGATGATGTTGAAGAGAACGACATCAAATATCAGATGGCCATGGTTGTCTACAGGGCGAAGAATTTTGCTAGAAGAACTGGAAGGAAAATGTTTGGTGTCAATAATTCTAGCAAAATCGGTTTTGACAAATCCAACCTGAGGTGTTACAACTGTAACAAACCAGGTCATTTCGCCAGAGAGTGTACTGAACCAAAAGCAGTTCAAAATGAAGCCCCAAAGAAAATGGTGACTGTGGAGATAGAGCAGAAGAAAGACAAAGCTGGTACTTCTAGTGGCAATAAAGCATTAGTTTCTCAAACAAATGCTGAATACGATTGGTCTGATCAAATGGAGGCCCTTGATCTGACTTTGTCTCATGCACTCATTGCAAAGATTGTGCCAGAACCAGAAGAGGAAGAAAACTTATTTGCTGAATTTGTATCTGATGATTTGTTGGAGGGCTTGTTTGCTACAGAAGAGGAAGAGAAGGAGAGAATTGAGGAGGAGAAAGAGACAGCTGAGAAGAAAGAACAGGTTGAGAAAGTTGTTGAAGAAAAGATTGTGTTTGAAGATAACACTGTTGAGCTCACAGTCAAAAGCACATGTAATGATCTAAAGACTGTTGTTAGTGCTCCAGTGGAAGAACCAACTGATAACATGAAAGCTTTCATGGTCAAGAAGGCAGAGGAAACAGAAGGAGAAACTTCAGAACCCAAGGTATATAATGACTTATGTAAAAATGCATGTGTTGAGAAAGTTCAAAGATACAGAGTTCACAATGAAAGCCTGATAATGGAAGTTGAAAAACTTCAGTATCAAGCGAGTAAACACAAGTCAAATGAAAGGATTTTTAAAGAAAAACTTGAAGGTTTAAATAAAACAATTTATAATTTGAAACTAAATCTTCATGATAAAGAATGTACTAATAATGACTTGACAAATAGAAATAATGAACTCGCTCTAGAAATTAACAGACTCAACAGTGAATTAGCCACGGTTAAATTGACTGTTGAGAAATTTGAACTTTCATCAACGATGGTTGAAGGCATAATCAAGTCACAAATGACTCAGAAAATCAAAGGAGGAAAATGTGGTGTTGGGTTTTCTAACATTGCTCCTCCAATTAATCATGACTATTCATGTTTACCCTCCTCTGAGAATATTTGTGATTCTGATATGGTATATGGGATTGGATTTTCTCCATCTCAAAACATAAAACCTTCTGTTAAAATAAACTTATCAGTTGATCCTATCATAGCACCCAAAACTAAACAATCACCTGAAAATCTTTTTGCAGATAAAATGAAGGTGGATGGGTTGGTTGAAGATTGGGAAAGTGAGAGTGAGGATGAGAATGAGAATGCTTGTTTAAATAATAAGAATGTAAAAGTTTCACAATCTTCTTGTACTCAAAATTTGTCTGGAAATGAAAAGAAGGTTGATTTGAATGAGTTGCAATCTAATAGTAAAAATCATTTGAATGCAAATCAAAGAGCTAATCATAAGGAAAGAATTGAAAATGATTTTAAGAGTCGATTCATTTCTAAGGGTGTTATTGAAAATGAAGAACATATTTTTAAAGAAACGAATTCTCGATTCTTTAAAAATAAACTTCATTATAATGCTAACCTTGTGAATCAAGATGTTTGTAGCCCAGATTTGCAAGTGAATAATTCTTCTGCATGCAATCTCACAATTCAAAAGCCTGGTCCTTCTCCAGCACCAATCCGTATAACTAAGCCTGGTCTTTCTCTAGCACATTCAAAGTCTGGTCCTACTCCAGCAAAGCCAAAGATTGTTCATATTCCAACACCAATAATTTCACAAGTCAAAATCGTCAAATCTTCGAATCAAAGTGGTCGTAATACTTCTATTTCCTCGAATCTGCAAAAGATGAATTTGCAATTGTCAAACAAGACAAAGATTCGAGAGACTGTGGAGAAAGTTAAACCTAGTCAATCTGACTTTGGTTTTTATGACAATTTTCATAATTGTCATCCACAGTTTGTTTTCCACACACAACTGAAGAGATGCTTTCAGTGTGGAAACACAAATCACTTGGCAAATAATTGTCCTTTTAGATACAAATCATTAAGTAAACAAAGATTTCATAATTCTATTTCTCATAATAGAAAATTATTTTTCACTCGTGGAAAATTTTCAAATAATATGAAATCAAAGGTTGCTAATGAGTTTAATGTCAAATGGGATAAGAATTTGACCAATGACATAAAAGAAAATGTCAAGCCTAAAATCATAAATGAAAAGATTGATGTGCAAACAAAATATAATAATCTCAAATCATTTTGTCTTACTGCAACTCAGAAAGTGCTCAAATCATGTTTGACTTGGGTACCAAAATCTAAGTAATTTTGTTACTAATGCAGGGACAACCGCAAAAGGCTACTGACAGTCTATGGCATGTTGATAGCGGTTGTTCAAGACATATGACTGGTAATTTATCACTACTACAAGATGTGCAATCATACAACGGAGGAAGAGTGATATTTGCAGGAGATAGAGGAGGACGAATTACTAAACGGGGTACAGTTACAAATGGCGTCCTGAGTTTTGAAAATGTTAATTTTGTTGAGGAACTAAAACATAACCTGCTAAGTGTGTCTCAAATCTGTGACAAACAATATTCAACACACTTTACTAATAACGAATGCTTAATATTAAAACCAGGTTTTGTTGTTCCAGAAGAATGGGTTTTGATGAGGACTCCGAGAGACAATGACACATATCTTCTTGATATGCATTGTTCTAATTCTTTGGTAACAGCCTCTTGCTTATTATCCAAAGCCTCGGAGAATGATTCCATGTTATGGCATCGTCGATTAGGACATGTCAATCTTAAAAACATGAATAAACTTGTACGTGGAAATCATGTAATTGGTTTACCTGAAAAAGAATATCATTTAACTGAACATTGTTTGTCATGTTCAAAAGGTAAACAACATAAACTTCCTCACAAACCAGTTGCACACAACTCAGTCGAATCAATCTTACAACTCTTACACATGGATCTTTTTGGTCCAGTAAGTGTTCTAAGTTTGGGTCGAAGATCTTATTGTTTGGTTGTTACTGATGACTTTTCAAGATTTACTTGGGTGTTTTTCTTAGCATCTAAGGATGAGACTCCACATCTATTGATCAAATTCATTACTTTGGTGGAGAATCAGACAGAGAAAAGGGTAAAATGCATCAGAAGTGACAATGGGACAGAGTTTTGCAATCAAACTCTGAATGAGTTCTGTGAATCCAAGGGAATTGCCAGACAATTCAGTGCTGCTGGCACTCCACAACAGAATGGAGTTGCAGAAAGAAGAAATAGGACATTAATTGAAGCTGCTAGAACAATGATCTCTGCTGCCAAATTACCTTTATTCTTTTGGGCAGAAGCAGTAAATACTGCATGTTATGTTCAGAATCGTGTGTTAATCAACAAAAGATTAAATAAGACTCCTTATGAAATCTTTTATAATCACAAACCCAAAGTTAAATATTTTAAAGCCTTTGGTTGTTGTTGCACTTTGTTGCATACAACTGAATCATCTTCAAAATTTGCTGAAAAGGCTGATGAATGTTACTTTGTGGGATATGCTGCTAATAAGGTTGCATATCGTGTTTATAATAAAAGAACTAGACAAATAATCGAGTCATTTAACATTGATTGGCACGAACTTAACATAACTGATGCAGGTTCAGCTCCTTCATGGGTTTATGATTATGAATCTTTGTTCATAAATTTTAATATTTCTAAATCTTCATCTGCAGACTCTAATTCTCAATCACTCACCTTGGATAACCAAATAATTGAGGAACTTCCTTCTTTGATATCTGATGATTCTGCTACTGCTTCATCATCCAAAGATATTCCGATAGCTTCTGTGCCAGTATCTGCTTGTTCTGAGTCTTTAGATATTTCTTCAGAACAAATTCCTACTCAGGAGCAGGAAGAATCGTTGAGTTCTCCATTATCTTCATCTTCTTCAGACACTATACACACACCGATAGAGATCATTCAGGTTCCATTTGATGAGTCTCCAAATGTGTCAACTGCTTCTGAAACTCCTGTTTCAGATGACACAATTGATGAAACTTATGTGCCTCTATCTCAACAAACTGAAGAAGTTCTTGATAATGTTGAACATATTACAAATTTGGAAGATGGAATGGTTGCAGATGAGATTCCTCAATTGAGAATACATAAAACTCATCCAACTGAAGCAATCATTGGCCCGTTGCACGAAGGTGTAGTCACCAGAAGTCGATCAGGAGCAATCAATACATGTCTGTATGCTTGCTTTATATCCCAAATAGTGCCCAAGAATGTGGAAATGGCACTTAAAGAAAACAGCTGGATAGAAGCAATGCAGGATGAGTTGATGCAATTCAAGAAGCTCAATGTTTGGCATCTTGTTGAACTACCAAAAGATAAGCTTCCTATTGGAACAAAGTGGATTTTTAGGAATAAGACGGATGAAAAGGGTGTTATAGTTAGAAATAAAGCACGCCTTGTGGTGCAGGGATTTTATCAAGTTGAGGGCTTAGATTATGAAGAAGTGTATGCTCCAGTTGCAAGACTAGAAGCAATACGCATTTTCTTAGCCTTTGCTTCATTCATGAACATCAAGGTGTATCAGATGGATGTTAAGACTGCATTTTTATACGGAGAAATGAAAGAGGAAACTTATGTTTGTCAGCCTCCTGGATTTGAAGACCCAGATCATCCTGATTATGTTTACAAGTTGGATAAGGCTTTATATGGTTTACATCAAGCACCTCGTGCTTGGTATGCCACTCTGACTGAACATTTGCTTGCAAATGGTTATTCAAGAGGTGCAATTGATCAAACCTTATTCATCCGAAAATCAGGCATGATATAATTTTGGTTCAAATCTACGTCGATGATATTATTTTTGGTTCCACAAATGATAGTATGTGCACGGAGTTCGAAGAGGTGATGAAGAAGAAGTTTGAAATGAGTTCACTTGGAGAAATTTCATTTTTCTTGGGTATTCAGGTTACTCAATCTGAGACTGGTATTCTCATTCATCAAGAAAAGTATGTTCAGACAATTCTTGAGAAATACAAGTTTCAAGACTCCAAAGTAGCTCCAACTCCAATGGCTTCTCGTCCTACTCTTACTCCAGATCCATTAGGAGAATCAGTTGATCAGCATCTTTACAGATCAATGATTGGTTCCCTTATGTATCTCACTGCAAGCAGGCCGGATGTTATGTTCCCTGTTTGTCAGTGTGCCCGCTATCAAAGTGATCCAAAGGAATCACACATGAAAGCTGTCAAGAGGATTTTCAAGTATCTCAAGGGTCAACCCAAACTTGGTCTTTGGTATCCTCGAAATTCCGATTTCAATTTATTTGCTTATACTGACAGTGATTATGGTGGTTGTAATTTAGACAGGAAATCGACCACTGGAGGATGTCAATTCCTGGGCAACCGACTCATTTCTTGGCAGTGTAAAAAGCAGAACACTGTCTCTACATCCACTGCCGAAGCTGAATATGTGGCTGCTTCGAGTTGTTGTTCCCAGCTTGTCTGGATTCAGCAACAACTTCTCGATTATGGCCTTAACATTTATGACACACCAATTTGGTGTGATAATACGGCAGTTTTAAACATCGTGAAAAATCCCATTCAACACTCAAAAACTAAACACATAGACATCCGCATACATTTTATCCGCGATTGTTTTGATCGTAAACTTATTCACCTAAAACAAGTGCCGTCAACTGAAAATATCGCTGACTTATTTACTAAGGCGTTTGATCATTCTCGATTTGATTTCCTAGTGCAATCATTGGGAATGATTAACTTTGGATAAATTGGTTTAATGAATCTTCACAAAAAGATTTTTTAGTTTTTAATAATGAATAAAATTGCAATTGTTTCTTTTTCTTAAAAGGACAATCACAATTTTAGGGGGAGAAAACTTAGAAAAGCAAGTTCTGAAAAATATTTTTGGTCTTAGGGGGAGTTAAGATCAAAGGATTGCCAAAATCAAAAAGAAGAAATTTTCATGCTTAAATGAGAAATGATATTACAAAGTTCAAAACGAGTATAAGTACTTTCAAAGGCTTAAATACGAATACACTTGGATTATGTTTGATATGTTGATAGGCTTTGCTTTCAGAAATGAAAAGATCATAATTGAGTGATTACACTTGAATTAAAGAAATATGATTCAGTGGGGAACATATCAGGATTATGTGTCAAAAATGTTCTAACACAGACTGAGAGATATAATCTTGTCATACTCAAGCCTGTATATGATGGATTCAGTGATTATCATATCTATATATGTATATACAAAAGATAAAAAATATAAAAAGAAACAAAAAGGAGAAAAATACAAAAAGAAAATAATTGAGCATATAAGATGCCAACAACAAAGGCCATATAGGATATAAGATGCCAAGAAGCACAAACAAATCAAAGGATATGTCTAAAAGACATACATACTATATGGTATCTATTTTCCATTTGAGAATAGTTTTTAACTTTGGAAGGCAAAATCGAAAGATGGGGCATGTAAGTCCGAATGGCTTGTAAGTCCTAAACATCTTGAGAGGGCAGACGTAAGTCCGAATGGCTGTCAATAAGTCCTTAAACTTGTTAATATTCCGGGTTAAGAAATATTTCTCAGGCTAGTTATGCTCAAATAGTTATATTTAGGATTACAATAAATGGTATCACTGATCATCAATGCATGGTTTAAGTCAAATTGGGGTGACTTGAAAAATCTCAATAGTGTCTTGAAGGATAAAATAATTCTACAGAAGTTCTGATTGTGGGATCCACTGACTTATATTAAATCAACACAAAACATGATATATATATATCACTCATTATGTGTCTGAGTAAAACCTGAAGTATAAGTTTAAAAGGACAAAATATATTAACAATCAACTTAACCAGTTATTTTAAATAAAGCCGGACAGAGTCTTAACTTGACAAAAGAGCTATATGATCTCATTATGAAAATTTATACAAAACAAGCAAATCCGATCTTGATTCTTTAATTGTTTTTATTCTTTTATTATTTTGTTTGTTTGTAAGTGTTTGTTTTTTATTTTCACTTTTATAGTGTTTTAGTTTTAGGACAATTACATAACAAGAAAATGTTTGATAATTGAAGATTCATTAAAATAATTGGTCACTTGGTAAATAACATTTTATGTTGACAAAATTCATTGAAAATAAAAGGATTGAAAAGTTAGAAATTTTTGAAAAATTTTGAAAAATAATTGATTCGCGTGACAGGGAAACTCACGCGAAAATGGATGTTTCGCGAAACTGATTTTTCGCGTGACTACTCAGGGGTATAAAAGGTCACAGTGAAAAGAACAAAATCACTTTTCGCTTAATCTCACACCCGAAAACCCTAATCGCACATCATCCGAAACCCATTTTCGCATATATCAAAATCGATCATCTTCTCACTTCTTTTGTGATTGTGTGTCTTAGTTAGTCATCACTACGCTCAGATTGTTCTGTAAAGGTATCTCTCGGTTGATAAGGTTACTGTAGATCTGAAAAACTAAAGGGGAACTTAACATCCTTGTCTTAAAATCCGAATAAATGGACTTAAATGATGAAATTAATGAATGAGATTAACCTAATAGACCTAGGCGACAGCTATGATATGCATTTCATGGCTTAAAATCGATTTTTGAAAGGTTAATTTGAAGTTGGGGTTGTGCGAATCGCACCAGGAACTGAAAAGTCGCGAAAACGAATTCTCGCGTGAATTGGGTTATCGCATGAGCTTGTTTTCGCATGAGAACATAAGCGTTTTCGCTTGAACTAAAATGTCGCGTGAAAAGGCTTATTGCGTGTGAACTAATTTCGCGTGAAAAGGCTTATCGCGTGTGAACTAATTTCGCGTGATAAGGCTTTATCGCATAAAATCAGTTTTCGCAAGAATTGTTGAATTTCGCATGATTTGGTCATTTCGCATGAGTTATTTTCGCGTGACAGAAAACTTCTAAATGTTTCTAAGTGTTGATTCTGTAGTTGTCATACATTGATTTCTCACTTTTAACTTGTGATAAAATCATAAGTGAATTAAATGAACACACATGTGACTAAGTCTTGAAATGAAAAATTTTCTAAGTAATAAAATTTTCAAATAAAAGCTAAAATGTTTTAAGTGTTAAAATTCTATATGCATAATTAAGTTATTTTCAAGAGTGTTCTAACTTTGATCTTTTTGGACAATGCAGATGGCACAAATGATCTTTAACAAGAATCATAATTGTGTTGCTTATCTGGACGAGGTTCCGGAAGGAAAGGAACTTTTTCATTCTATGATCGAAGGCTTGAAGAACTCTCGTATTGTTTACTCTATTTCTGCAGATCCAGCCATCTATGCTGAACTAATAGACTCTTTCTGGAGCACTGCTGCTCTAGAAAAAGACGAAATGGAAACCAGATCATTACAGCAACTGTGAAGGAGAAAAGGGTGATTGTTTCTCAAGCTATACTAAACAGAGTTCTTCTGTTTAATGACCAAGAGGGAGCACCTACAAGACTAGATGATGATGTGGTTATGGATTGTCTATCTCGGATGGGTTATGAGTATAGATATCCAAGTTTGGAGAAGAAGTGGTTACCACCGTATTGGAAATACTTATTTCATGTGGTGATTCACTGTCTGAGCAACCTCAAGGCTGGCATGGATAGCCTAAGTGCTGTATTTGGCTCATTACTAGTTTCACTGGTTGATGACATTCCTTTTAGCATTTCTGGGGTTATATTTCAGGAGATGGTAAAGAATGCTACAGCAAATCCTGGAAGAAAGTTCATTATGTACCCGAGATTTATCCAATTGGTGATAAATGATGCTTATCCTGAGCTCGCTACTCAGAGATCTCCTAAGTACGTTGTACAGACTGTGAAGAAGGAGATTTTCTCTCATCTAACTGGAGCCAGAGGCAACAAATGCTCTGGTGAAAGTTTTGCCAAGATTGGAAGGTTTTCTGAGATTGAAGACAATGTCGATGAGCTTGGTGAAGGTGGTGCTCATACAGATGAGGCACAAGCTGGGGTTTCTACTTCCTCTACCAGAGAAACTATTGATGAAGAGATTGAAAAGCTGTTTGAAGATGAACCTACACATGAAGGAGGAAGGGAAGAAGCTTGTTCATTCTGCTTCTAGTTCCGATACTGTTAGTGATCAGATAGGGAATGTTCCTTATGTGATTCAGACTGATCCTACTCCTTCTACTCCAACATCATCTAGACCAAGTGAGGAAGAGAGGGACACTGATTATGTCCCGGAAGAGTCTCCAAGAACATCATCGAGACGAAAACGAATGGCTAAAAGAAAAGACTTCCCATCGAGAAAGAGAGGTCGTGGTGGTTTTATTCCCAGGAAACCACGTACACAAGTGGTTATTACAGAGGCTGATCAGACAACTTCTTCTGAAGTTCAGAGATCACCTGCAAATGTGATCACAAGGGAAGAATCTCATGTTGAGACGACTACTGTTACTCCTGAAACAGAAACAGTCCCTGTTTCTGGAGCTTCTAATGTTCATGTTTCTGGTTTCTCTACACCTCCTCATCAGGAGAATTTGGAGTTTGATGTTGATACACTGTTGAATACTCCTCCTGAGTTTTAGAGGAGAGAAGAATCAACCAGCACTCCAGGTTCTATCACGCTTGAAGAAAGAATTAAGAATCTGGAGAAGGAGAATTTTGAAAATATGAAATTGATTGCTGAGTTGAAGAAAAGTAATGAAGAAAAGTCTAATCAGATAACCATGATTCATCTTGATGCAGCCATCAAAGATACCAGATTAGCATCTCTTGAGCAACAAATGAAAAACATATTTGACTACTCATCTGGGTTGGAGAGACAACTAAACGAGCTTAGAGAATTTATCTCTCAGACCTACTTTCATCAACCACAGAACATAAGATCTACTACTGTGATTGGTGAATCTAGCAGACGATCTCCAAGCCCACCTCCTACTGAGACAGTTCATGAAAAGAAACGGTCAACGAAGCCCAAACATCTAATGTACAGCAAAGTGGTAGCACTACTGAAGATGTTCCAGTTTCATCTGAAGTACCTATCACTGCGGCTTACACATCTACTGCTTTTGTTGAGCCAGAACACATGGTTACTCTACCCATTATTCATGAACAGGAGGATGAAGAGCTAATTGATTATGCTGATTCTGATGATGAAGAGGATGATGATGATGAGAATGACGATGATGATGATAATGATGGTGGAGATGATGATGGAAATGGTGATGACAATGATGATGGAAATGATGGTGGAGATGATGGTGGAGATGGTGGAAATGTTACAGGTTCTTCTTCAAGTCCTACTGGAGAAACTGACACTGACAATGTCGATAGACCAAGTGTTAGTAATCCAGAAGGATATGATCCAATAGACCCAGCAACAGAAAGTGTGTATGAAAAGGAATTATATTCTTTTCAACAAACTTCATCTGAAACTATTGAAGAAGAACTTGATATTTTTGAAGATCTGGAGGAACAGACCGAATACACAGATATTTTTGGCAACAATCTTCAAAAATTATTCAAGGACATTAATCTTGAAGAAGGAGAAATTCCTACAGAGACTGTGAGTGGTGAAACTCCTACTGATACTGTAAAGACAGATAATACTGGTCAGATTGCTCTATACACTAGAGGAGGATTACAGTTCAAAGCACCACCACCACCTACTGAAGCTCACTTTCTGTTTATATCTAAGCCGAAACAAAAGTATGGTGAAATGTCTCACGTTATCAGCTGGGCTTATGATGGTGAGAAAAGAATGTATGTGATAAAGAGAAGAAATGGAGAGATTGATTATTTAAAGAGCACACAAGACTTTCATACATTACGAGCTGCTGATTTATATTCTATGGGCAAAGCTCCATTCTTCAATGAGAGTAATCACAGTGAAGCCGAGCTCATAAGATCTATGATTAGAAGGGAGATGCGCACAAATTTCAAAGACTTTAGGACTGCCAAATCGAAGTTGATAGATGACACAACACGAGTTGATGAAAATACAAAAGCTCCAATGAAAATACGTGTCTATCAACATCCTAAATTCATCAGAAAAGTCCCTGTGCATGCTCCAGTTCCTCCAAACTCTTTGAAGCAACTTCTATCCTGGAGATGTGAAAAGGATTCCGGTCACGCTGTGATCAAATGTATTGACAAGTCTTATCGAATCATTGATCCAGCAGACTTAATGAAGTTTGGCAAAGACGACTTATCCAAGCTGTTACACTGCCCTATCTCAGCTGATGAGTCTGTTTACTTTCTATCTTGCCAATACGTATGGATGATTGACCGGATCCTGAGGAATAAATGGTATGCTTATGCTGGATCTTACTCGAAGGCTAATGTTGACTTTGATTGATCATGTTTCACCGAGCCTAGGGGGAGATTGTAGGAGATAAACAAGGCTCGGCAAAACAGATCTGTGCGAAAAGAAGCATCCACGCGAGAAGCCTACTGTGCGAAAGACCAGATCATACGCGAGTCGCAGACCACGCGAGAAAGGTTCCACGCGATAGACAGCAGCCGCGCGAAAGCTTGATCCACGCGAAAGGGATCTCGCGCGAGAACTCTATGTTTTAGTATAAATAGCTAGTTTTTGTTTTGTAATTAAGCTTTTCATTCATTATCATTTGTATCTGTGCGAAATCGCACAAGACCTCTTGTAGGTTTCTGTTTATCAATCGAAGATCTTCTGTTGTGATTCAATTCATTCTTCTTCTACTCCAATCTTGTTTATATTCCGCGTTCACAAGATTGAGATCGTGTGTGTTTGATTTCTGGGAGAATTTCAAGGATTTACATAACTGTTTGATGGTCCAGTGGTTTTGACTTTGAGGGTGGCCCGTTTTTGTTAATTTCACCCATCTTGACCCATATTCTATTTAAATATAAAATGCACAACCCATACTAACCCGTTAACAATTTTTGGAGAGCCCATCCTGACCCATTCCCTTTTTAAAATTGCCCATAAGGACCCAAAATGAATACCATAGGTTTGTTTTGCCACCATTATATTTTATCAAATCAAGGGTTTCAAATAATCATTCAGGGTTTTGATTTCCCCAAATTATGATATCGATTTTCAAATGGAAAGATAAACTATTTCATATCCTTTTCAATTGACAAGCATATTATGGTTTCGATTTACCCCAAATCACATTATGTTTCAAGTACAACTCACTGATTCTTTTACGTCTTCATTGATCTATTTAATATCATTCGTACACAAAGTTTTAAATCACAACAATCCTTCTCCAAAGTCTCAATTCAATGCTCATATATACAAATCTCGATTGCAACAGTAGTAGTGGTCCGTACAATTCAAGATTTTCAATTTTATTTCAAGATAAACTTTAGTATTTTAGTTTTTTATATCAATTTGATTGATTTATGTTTTTGTTTAGAAAGCATGAAACTTTTATTTAGTTTTAATTGATGTAAGTATAAAACTGATTTATGTTTTTAGTTAGCAAATATTTTAAATATTCCTAAATTTTAACATCTCCATAATTTGGGTGAATTAGATCATGGTTTTATCTATATAAGTTTGGATTAGGATTATCTTATATTTTATGTTTTGTTGTTCAAATGTTATCTCAAGAAAATATTTGTCAATATTCCTTTTCATTAGTTGTATGTTGGGATCTTATGAGTGAAAAGAAGAAACAAAAAATGCAAAAAAAAATATATATATATATATATATATATATAAAGATGTTGATGATGAAGATCTTGGTAAGAAGAGTTTGAACTCGAAAAAAATTGTCTATTTGGTACGGTGACCCAACGGAAATTACTAAGTGTCAGTTACATATTTAGGTTTTTTATTATAACTTGATAACTTTACATTCTTTGAAAATTATGCTTTCTGGTGGTTTTTTTGTTTAATGTATGAATTATGTATCGAATTACATAAAATATAATGTAGTTGAAATAGTATGTAAGAAAATGTGTATTTGTATTGACTATACAATTAGTTTATGTCGCATGAAGTGTTGCATGATTATGACTAATTACTGATTAGATTATCACATTATGGATTTCCGAAACTTTTTCGTGTTCTCTATTAGCCAACGATAAGCTCACCTTAATACCGATCGACATTAAGGTGTGGAGTCTTACCGGTCCAGCCTAATCACCATAGTTCGTAGCAGGACTGTCTGCCATAGCGGCTAGGGACCAATGGTTCAGTTTAATCCAGGATCTGATTATTGATGGTTCTGCTATGGGTCAGATGTGAAACACATCAGTAATTGCTTGGGTTGCTTGTTTAGACTGGTTGTATAAGGATATGCATTTTTAAGCTGTTTTGAATGATGCACGGGAGTTCATTTTTTACATATTATAATCGATTATTTTGGTGTTAAAGTTTACACATTCGTAGTTCATCTTTTACATATTGTTTGATGTTTATCATCCGTCTTTTTCATAGTCAACTGGTTCCATCGATGTTAACGATAGTCAACGTTATTTTCTTTTGTTAGTGTTTTGTTACTATATTTTGAGGGTTTAATTGTTGTTAAACAAAAGTGTGATGTCCATTAGTGTCATTTTGTAAACTTAGTTTGTTAGTAAGATGGTTAGTAACTGAAATGAATCAGTTCGCATACATAGCTCCGAAGAGAGTTAAAGGTTTCGATTATTCTCAATTTTCATTTCTTCTCTATAATCAATATTAGTTTTGTCAAGAACAGATAATTTTGATTTTATTAATCCAAAATCAAAGGTACATGACCGGAATCAATTAAACAAAAACTATGAATACTCCAAACAAGAAGAATATGTACTAATGCTAGACAACCAACAAGATTTCATCAAGAGAAGAACAAAGCTGAAACTCTAACAGAGGAAGATGAAGATTCAAAGAGTTTCAAGATTGATTAGAAGTTTGAGACAAATGAGAAGATGATATCTGATACAGACAAGACTAGGGTGTTATTTGTTTTTCTACAGGAAAATATCTGTGGTCTGCAGAACACATCTACAGGAGAAGAGACGGACTAAACGTTTGCAGTCTGGAAGAAAAAGACTATTTGTTTTTAATATTTATAGACTGCTAAAATATTCTGTAATTAAAGTAAACCTATTTTTTGAACTTTAAAAAATACTTCAACATTAAAATTTAAATAAAAGTCATGCAACACTGCAATAATATTCATAAAACCATAAAAAATATTTTATTTAAATCCTTTATTCCATATTTTGCATTAATTGCTAAGCAATTTCATCTCGTAACTGAGTCATATATTCCCGATTTGATGCGGTACCATGTTCTTCAACATCATTTTCCTCAGCATCAACGACGCATGATGATTTCCAAACAACACACTGGGTTGATTGTATTGTGTAAAAAAGTCACCGCTGAAACCCTCTTTCCTTATAAAGTTATATAGCGTGAAACACGCAATGGTAATGTTCCTTTGTGTAACCTACAAAATTGTGTCATCCTCTTTAACATAGGGAATCGTGCTTTCAAGACTCTAAACGAACGTTCAATAACGTTTTGTAGTTTTGCATGTGCATGGTCATTTTTTTTATTAGTCAATGCACGACTTCTACAAAATCTCCAAGCCAATACCTAACATTACGATATGGTGCCATAAATTCTCATATGTGTGCATAAGCGGCATCACAAAAATAATATATATATGTATATATGTATAAATAATTAGAAAATTAAAGTAATATACAAATATTTAACAAACAACTAAAAATACCTGGTGGTGGTAACGGGAATGAACCATTTGTGCTACCATGTTAAAGTCACAAATTGCAAATACGTTTTGATAACAATCCCCTTTTCCCTTGTCTATATAAATCTTGTTTGTTAGAAAGGACAATAACATGTACCAAAGTTCCATCAAGTGCACCCATCGCTCCTTTGAAAATCCGTCATAATATTTTGTTATGTTCCAGAATATTTGGATTCGGATTAAAAGAAGTTGGTACTATTATATCTTTGGGCAAAATCATTATTTTATCTAACACTTCAGAAAAAATTTATGAATTGTTTGCTTTGAGTGTTGAAATTTAGACTTGATAAACACATTTCGTTGATTATGACCAATTATCATAAAAACATAATCATCTTCTCCTCAACCGAAACATGTTTACTATCCTTTAACGGATAATTTACTCTAAAATGAGCGCATAGTCAGACAAATGATTCACGAGACACATGTAACAATTCAACGCATTGTTTGGGATTTCCTTGCAATAATTCTAACATGTATTTATGCCCCAACATAATCGAGTCATTGTCTCGCATTCGTTTTAAACATCTTCTTCAAAAAAAGTGAACATACAAGTACATAAGAATTACGAGTAGTAATTTCTTATTATAATCCATTATGGTTCTGTTTTAATAGAACACAAACAAAAAGTAAACATAACAAACCATTAAACATAACAAACCATTAAACATAACAAACCATTAAACATAACAAACCAAAAGATTAATTGTTCTAAATAGAACCAACCAAAAGCATTCAAGGTTGTCACACAAAGCATATAATGTTTTCAACCAAACCAACCAAAAGCAAATATTGTTTTGAACACAAAAAACAGACAATGTTTTTAACTACTTTATTAACCCTAAACTTGTTGCCGTCATCGAGATCCATCCTCTCAAAACCTCAGGAATCAATGGCAATGTCATCCATGCATCTCTCATATCTGACAAAACTCCAAAAATATGAAAAGCGGCGAAGAATAGAGGATCAACCGGATCTAACCCAACCAACTTTAGCTTTTCGGAACATTCAAGAACTATCTGCCCTTCTTTGCCTTTAATCAGATATTGTAGAGCCTTTTCATATCAAGGCCCAGACCATCAATAGTGATAGAGGATGATTTTGAGGTTTTTCCCCTTTCATTTGGATTAGGGGTAGGCTCGGGGGTGGGCTCGGAGGTGGGCTAGGTGGTATCCTAATTAATAGGCTCAGAACCAAAATCATAAGAGCCGAGATCATCTTCTATGTCATGAATAATAGTGTTTGTAAGCGTAAGCGGTTTGACACGATGACAAGAAGATGACCCAAAAGTTGACGTTGTTTGTGTTGAAGTCCACTTGCTACCTCCAATGGCAGTATTGCCATCAAACAATTTAGCACAAAGCTCTGGAAAAGGCAATGAAACTGTTTTCAATGATACCGCCTTCGGATGCCCCTAAATCAAAGTAAAAAATGTTATAAGTTTATGTTTATATGTATTTGTTAAGAAATTTATATACATAAACATACCTTTTTAAATTCTTCCCATTCCTTGTTGGTTAAGGTAAAAGTATTTGTTTGAGGGTTGTATATGTTTTCTGTTTTGTTTTTCAAATACACCCATCCTATACATTTGGCTTTAAGATTATCGTAAGCATTCTTCACTTTTTTGCGTCAAATCCAAGCCAAACAACTCCTTAAGCTTTTTTCCTAATTTATTCCATGACTCTTTATGCATATTCAATCATTTTCTACCTAGCTTGTTAACCTCTTCTATGCAAGTCTCTATTAAACATTTTTATTGCTCAATCGACCATTGTTGTTTCTCTTCCATTTCTATTAATCAACAAACAACAAATCATAAATTATACTACTAAAATCACAAATCGAACAAAATTCTAAACCAAATCACAGATCATACTATCTAATATCATAAATCAAACCAATATACTAAACCAAATCACAAATTATACTATTAAAATCATAAATGAAACCAAATACTAAACCAATCAAAATCATACTACTAAAACAAGCAAATCACAAATGATACCACCTGATATCACAAATCATACCACCTGATATCACAAATCAAACAAAACCTTAAACCAAATCACTAATCATACAAACTAAAATAACAAATCAAACAAAACCTTACACCAAATCACAAATCATACTACATAAACCACAAATCAAACCAAATATTAAACCACATCACATATAATTGTACTAAAATCACAAATCAATGAAATTACTAAACCAAATCACAAATCATACCATCTAATATCACAAATCAAACCAAATACTAAACAAAATCCCTAATCATACAAACTAAAATCACAGATCAAACAAAACGTTAAACCAAATCATTAATCATACAAACTAAAATTACAAATAAAACAAAACCTTAAACCAAATCATAAATCATACTACAAAAACCATAAATCAACTAAAACCTTAAACCAAATCACAAATCATACTACTAATTTTACAAATCAAACAAAACCCTAAATTAAATCATAAATCATACCATCTAGTATCACAAATCAAACAAAACACTAAACCAAATCACAAATCATACTACATAAACCACAAATCAACTAAAAACTTCCACCAAATCACATACCATGCTTCATAAATCACAAATCAAACAAAAACTTAAACAACATCATAAACTTTGAGGGATGGCAGGGGCGGCGGCCGTGAGGCAGGTGGCTGCAGGCCCTGACAGGTGTTTGTAGGCGGTGGGCTGGTGGTAGGTGGGCAGACGGTGGTGAGGGGAAGGAGATGGGGGTGAGTAGGAGATGGGAGAGCAGGCCGATGCTTTTAGTGGAAGGAAGAGAAAACTTTTGTATTATGTGCTTAAAAGGTTAGAAGAGGTTGTGCAATGTCTTGTCTACCCAGACCTTAGGAAGATCTTTTTTAATGAGAGGTCTTCCAAAAAACAAACAATCTGCAGAGGTTAACGTCTGCGTGTGGTCTCCGCGATGCAGACAAAAGAGGTCAGGACGTGCTTCTTAGAAAAAAACAAACACCCCCTCAATGTTGAGGGTCAGAACTCTTAATAAACAAAGGAGACGAAGATGTGTACATAAAAGACATTTGATCCACAACAATGGCTGGTGCGATATCCTTTGTTCGTGTAGTAAAGATATGATGTTCTCCACTTGACTATTGCCTTCTCATGGTGTGAATTCTCCACTAACACACCCAACCACATCTCATATGTGATGCCCTTGTTGAAATTGAGAACACAGGATGGGCCACCACCTCTCTAAACAAATAGTGATCCCTCCTATCTTTATAACTCAACAAGATTGAAAAAAACCAAACCCCATAACATATTAGCTCTTTTAAACCTAGCAGTACTCCAAACAAATATAAGCAACCAAAGAATCCATCACAAAACAAAATAGAATACCAATAGCTAGAAAATATAAGATAATTATATAATACACACACATACATATATGTGTGTGTGTGTGTTTGACATTAAATTGAAAGATACATTTATTTCAACAAGTTTTGACCATAGGCGAAGGATTTAAGGGGCTGGAGGGGGCTCCCGCCCCCTTCTTTTTCATCAATAATATTAATTTTTGGTTTAATAGTGTAAATTTTTAGCGGGGTAGTGTAAATTTTTTTATAATATTGAGCCCCCCCCCCCCCGCGCCCTCCTTATAGAAGTGCTCAAGGTTTGTCACTGAATTTGACCTATTTAAAGCCATGACGTTACTGTATCCATCAAGATTAACCGAGTTCTTATAAGTTTCCAGCAAGATATATAAGGAAGGTGTTTGATGCAATAATTGATGCTATAATTGACACATAAATTTTTGAAGTTTTTGGCATTATCATTTTTTTATCATTTGCTAGAATAAATTAGAGATAAAATCATTCTAGTTATGAATTTATTGCCTACACATTGAAGCATGATAATCGGTTCAAACTTTTTGTATTAATGCTTTCTCTTCTGTTTTGTTTTGTTTGTGTTTGTTCTTCAATCAAACAGAAGCTCAAATGATAACTTAATTGAATTTGTTAGTTTCTTTGTTATAAAAAATCATAACATATTTCAGTTTATACGAATGGGTGACAATAATAAATATATACCTTAGTTTCTTTGTTGTAAAAAAAACATATCATACTTGAGTTTATAAGCCCGGTGTGTGATAGTAATAAATTTTTAACTACTAAATTCTCTTAAGTAAATGATATATAATAAAGGGCTTGAATGTGCCATATACATAAAAAGGTGTCAAATATGTAAAACTCATAATTTTAGTGGTCATATTGAATGAAGATGAAATAACACTATGCAAACCGACATGCTTATTTAATAATATATATAATATATTCCAACTATTTTCAATAGTATACTCGTCTCAAATATAGTAATGATGGTAAGTCATTATTAGTATCAATGTTTTCAGAACCGGATTGAATATTGAATCGTAAGTTTTACAAGTTTGGTGGTCGGACCGGATTTAAAAACTGGATGACGTCATAATTATATATATAATATTATATATTATATATATAGTATATATGTAATTAAATATAAGTAATTTATATATGTATTTTATAGTTATATATAAAACTTAATTATATTTGTATATCCAACACACTAATTTATGGTTAAACACCTTGTTTTTACCCATTAAAATAAAAAAACCAAAATCCGATCCGAACTGGTTCGGTTTCCCGGTCCGACCACCGGTTCGGGATGAACCAGATGGTTAGACCAGACAAAAACGAATCATAGCAGACCGGACTGGCCACCTGACCGATCCCCGGTCAAACCGGACCGGACCGGCCGGTCCGATCCGGTCGTAAGAACACTGATTAGGATAGTAAGAAAATTATTACTTTTATTTAGTGTTGTAAAACTCGGTCAACTCGATCGAGTACTCAGGGTGTACTCAGAACTCGAATATTTACTGAAGCGACTTTCGTCAACTCGGTCTCATAACTCGGAATCGTTCAACCTCGGTCAAAATCGGTCCAACCCGAACCTACTCAGAGCTAGGCAACTCAACTCGGCCCAACTCCGAAAATTCGGATTTTCACTGTTTTTCATTGATTTTGTTAGATTTTCGTTATTTTTCATGAAGATAGTTTGGAAGCCAACTATTAAATGATTATCTTGTCTATAATATTAAAGAATAAATTATTTTAAATTATTTTACTATTTGAACATGTATCCTTTTAATTTATGTTAATATTTACATATATTGTTATAAATATTAGTGAATTTATGATATTTGATATATGCATAATTTGTAAAAAAATAATTTCTTTATAATTTACTATGTCCGATTACTCCCCGAGCACAAGACAACTATATGATTAGTAACTATCACAACATATAAACTTGAGCGAAACCTTTCCTACTCATATAAAAGCAATATGTACTTCATACATGTCTTGATCTTTATAGAGCACAAGACAACTACATGATTAGTAACTATCACAAGTTTGTAAGTGGGCAATTAGGGTTGTCTACCATGCCAAAAAAGGAAAAGCTGCACTAGACCCACCCATATATCTATGTCCACCACTTAGAGGTGTACAAACCGATTTGTATATCATGGGGTCAAACCGGTTTGTTTCAAACTGGTTCGGGTTACAAATCGGTTTGAAATACCGGATACTCAAACCTATCAAACCGATTCGGACCGGTTTAAAACCGTTTTTTTTACAAACCGGTTTTAGGACCGTTTTAGGACCGGTTTAACCGGTTTTTTGGCTTTTCAAACTGGTTTATAAACCTATTTTTGAGGGTGAGGTTTATAAACCGGCAACAAACCGACGGTTCAGGTCGGTTTGGGACTGATTTGGGCCAAACCGGTTTTTCTTTGAAACTGGTTTTTCTTTGAAACCGGTTTTTCTTTGAAACCGGTTTTTCTTTGAAACCGGTTTTTCTTTGAAACCGGTTTTTCTTTGAAACCGGTTTTTCTTTGAAACCGGTTTTGGTTTAACCGGCGAACCGATTCCCGAACCGTTTTTTTTTTCCATGCCTACCACCAGTCAATCTTCTACTTTCTTCTTATGGAAATCAACTTTAACTTCATCTGCCAATGTTGCCATTATCAGTAACCAAAACCCTTGGAACCTAAACCATTTTCAAAGGTTTTTTTTTCAATTTATTTATATATTTTTCCTTTCTTATGTCATACAACTGTTCTTGAAGTTTAGAAGCTGCCATAACTTCTCATGGGTAGAGTTCTCAGTGAAAACCGTTACGAAAGGGGCTTGTGGGATGAGTTACCCGCGCCATCTGATATCACAATCAGTCCAGCTCTACTTTGGCTGATTGTATCAATGGCTGCAATCTTATTCGTATCCGGGATCATTCATGTTTTACTAAAGTTCTACAAAGAAAACGATCAAACTTATCCCTCAATCTCTCATTCCATTCGATATGGCGAATTCTCGCGTCCCCAATCTCTTGGAAGACAACTTCAACAACTGTTTCGGTTGCAAGATTCTGGTTTGGACCCGTCTTTCATCGAGCGTTTTCCAGTATTCGAATATAAAAGCATCATGGGGACAAAAGATCCCTTTGATTGTGCTGTGTGTTTGTGTGAGTTTTCGCTGCATGACAAGCTTAGATTGATTCCAATTTGCAGCCATGCTTTTCACACTTATTGCATAGACACATGGCTTGTATCAAACTCCACATGCCCTCTTTGTAGGGTCAATCTCAGCGATGAAAGCGCGTTAAAAGATCATAAAGGGTCATTGGAACACTTTGTGAGTGCATCAACAAATAATATTGAGAGGGTGTTTTCTGTGAGGCTTGGGAAGTTTAAAAGTTTTAAAGGAGGAGATAGATCTATTGGAGGGGAGATTAGTAGATGTAACTTGGATGCAAGAAGGTGCTTTTCGATGGGTTCTTTTCGGTATGTGGTTGATAACGTAGATATGCAAGTAACTTTGTGTGATGTTAAAGGTAATGTAGATTGTGGGAAAGGTGAAGATAATATGGATTTGAGGAAGATTAAACATGAAAGTCTTTCTGTTTCTAAGGTTTGGTTGTGGTCAAAGAAAGGCAAAATTCAAGTTTCTTCATTAGAGACTGAAGTTGAAGTTGGAGGTGTTTCTTCTTCTCAAAATATAAAACTTTCTGGTGTGTGATCTTTTCCAATATTTTAAATAGTTTTAGTTTGAAACTTTTAATTACTCATGCGTGTTATATATGTAGTTTTAGTTTGCCACTTAGAAGAAAAGAAGGTATTCACGATCCAGTTTTGATGGTTTTAAGGTTAACTACAAGGTAGTAATTGGTAAGACGATTCGTAAGATGTTTGTCAGTTGTCGCCTGCACAAACGCAGGCTTATCATGAGATTTGTGTTCCATGTAATCACACTCTGATGTGAGAATAAGCGTTCATTGTCAGAGTGAGCAATGAGTGCTTGTAAGTAGTAAAAGCGTAGTTTGTGTACGAATCTAGTCTTCTTACAAGATATTTATAGGGCGGAGTTTTGTGCCATCCATAAATGCTTGTACCGCAGTAGCAAGGTCCGTCACACTGAGTCTAATGTTGTGATGCATATTACGCTCGTACGAAACGTTATCGTTGGTCAATATCGTGAGTAGAAGATTTGTCATTGTATGAACACAACCAATTTGGTATTCTGAGTTGTTGTCTTTGCTTCTGGGTCTCTTTTAAAATGAGCCCTTGACATCCGTCATGCATAATTCTGCATTTAACGGCCCAGACATGAGACATGCATAGTGTTGGGCTTTTTGGGTTATGAGAAAGCCCAATACTTAACCTACTCATTTTTGGCCTACTACAGTTTTGTTGTTTTTTGCTTGCTGTGAAGTGAAGTGTCAAACTACAAGATAAAGTCAAATTTAAAAAGGAAAGAAATTCCTTTGAAGTTGCTGTCGTCAAGTGTGAAAAAAAGTAAAAGGGTTTCTTTGGTGTTGAGTTCTATAACACACGTACCATAAAGAGAGGGTTCGCGATTTTATGTTATGTTTTTTTCTCTTTGCCGTTCAAAGATGAAGTTCTTAGGGCACCCGTAGGTGAGTCGGGAAAATGGACCAAAAAGGTTGGCGAATAAAAGCCCTAACAGAGAAAATCAGTCCCCTAGACTCCAGGGTTAAATCGGGGAAAAAGTACGATGAGATTTTCTTGTCATCACCAAACACCACATACGATTCAAACGATAATATTACCATTAACTATCATTTGAGTTTAACAAAAAATATTTTCTAACCCTATATACATAAGTTTCAAACTATAAGTTTTTCACACAATAGAAAAAAATCCATTTCTCCTTCAAATTTATTCCTATTTTATCTCAATGGATCGTTAGAATAAAATTTTCCATCATTTTCATGCCGGTCTGGAACTTTTGATAGTGAAAATATTCAGACATATAGACGTAATATTAAAATTTTGACTGTTGTGGTCTAGGCGTCTTAAGGAAATTAAAGACACCACTACATCGAGAAGGTTTTATTTTTACTTTTATCTATAAGAAGGTTTTGTTTATTTGTTTTAATAAAAGTATTAGTTTTACTTTTATTCTATTTAAAAAGGTTTTATTTCTTTATTTTAATAAATGTAATGCTTTTACTTTTTTTTTATTAAGAAGGCTTTATTTTTTATTTGAATAAAATGTTTTATTTTATAATGTATGTGTGGTGATATGATTGTGAATCGTTTTTCATGATAACCATTCAATCTTCACATGTGAGATTTTTCGACAAAGATTTTGAATGGTTAAAGGTTTATTTTTATAATTCTTTGGTGATGTAGAGATGAATAATTTGTATTTTCAAACGACTAATGATGCAAGAGGTTGTTGGAGTCTTACATCTATACAAAGTGTACCTCAACTATACACGATAGCTAGTATAATGCTCCCGATGCACTCGATGATTAATTACATATGTCCAAACAAACATCATGTGTGTGCTTGTAAGAGTTTTATGATGTTATTATTATTTTTTATTCCAACGATTTTCTCCAAAGACCGATATACGTCGCCCATGAAAACTAACATGGTTTTACAAGGATGCTTGGGAGCATAGATCATACACACACCGGGCTTTGAAGAAGCCCAATTGAATGGTGAGAATAATGCGGGTGATCAAAACTTCAAAAGCAATGGATGATGATGCTTGAAGCGGTAACAACATGTATTTATGGATTGAAAAGTAGACCTGGCAAATCTTGGCCCAACAGTTTAAATTTGGGCTGATTTGGACTGTAAATATAAAGCAACGGGTAAATTTGGGTGAAGCTTTCTTCCTAACGGGTTGAGCTGGGCAAGTTTAAAATTATTAAAAATAAATACGGGTCAGGATGGGTTGCATCCTAGAACCCAACAGGTCAGAATGGGTTGTAGCTTCAAAAACCCAAAGGTTCCTCATCAACACCTATTCATGATTCACTTCAATTTTGTGACACAAAACTCTTGTTTTGATTTGTTGTTGGTTCTTATGCTCGTATTTGACAATGAGCACATAAAGCTTTCCATTTTAGTAGACTAACTTGGGTGTTAGATTATGAAATATGTCTAGATGCATTAACAAGGTTAGTTCCAATCCCATAGACTGTAGACTAAGTGCCGTAAGTGGCTTTTATGTGCTTCCGATTCTATGTTTCAACACGATTATTTCATTTTTTTTCATGCACATTTAGGAATGCAACAGGCTTCATTCACTAGGTATGACATGTGCATAACCAGGTTGTACATTACAACGCACTAAAGCATTGACATTGTTCATGTTGCATAGATTGAGAACCCAGAGGCACATATCATTGATCAGCAACATATATTGCACAAGAAGCTTTGTTAAACAAGCTTTGAATTTAGATTTCAAGAAAATTAAAAAATGTTGCTCACTACAAAACCATTAGAAATTCGCAAATACAACATAATACACTAATACGTGATCATATCATCAAATGTATGGTTTTGTTGGAAATGAAGAATTTTGTATTTTTTCGATCTGACCCGGCCCGTCTTGACCCGAACCCACTCTAACCCGCATCCGTCCTGACCCGTTCCTGACGCGAACCCGTTCTGACCCGAACCCGCCCTGACCCGAACCCATTTTGACCCGCCACCCGACCCGACCCAACCCGCCCATTTTGCCAGGTGTATTGAAAAGCATTTTTTGGATCCCTTAGATCCAACAATGATATCAACACCCTTGATCAATCATATTTCTTTAATAATGTTATAATTAGAGCCCTCTCAAAAGTGTCCACTAGTGGCAATGGAGTTGAATACAAGTTTGGATATTATATTGCTGATTGAATATACCCTAATTAAGCAATATAGTGAAAACATTTTCGTATCCACCAGATAATGATTCACAGCGACAAGGATACAAAAAGACGCAAGAAACAACATGAAAAGACATCGAACGAGTTTTAGGGGCCCTAAAAGGTAGGTGACACATACTTCACCAACCTACAAGGCCACATCATCCTCAAAATATTAGAAAAATCATGCACATTATTCTACATAATATGATTTTAAAGCACGATGGTTTAATAGTATCTCTTGAACACAGAAAATCCTCCAAGCGATGAACCAATGGAAGAAAATATCCTCCTAAAATTACAATCACAAGTAATCCATGATAGCCTTTTATCGGATCTTATCGAACATTATTTGTATTCAGCCACTAGTTTTGTTTTTATAATACAATGTTATTTTATTATTTATATTATAATATTTTTTATTAATGAAACTTTATTTTTAATTAAATATTGTATTATTTAATTATACAAAAATATGATTATTTTTAAGGTAATGTGGCTATAGAAATGAATGAAATGGAAAACATGCTAGTGAAATCTAGGAAACATAGGGACTAGTTTTCTGTGGTTAAATTTGGTGTCTTTTTATTGCTACTTGCATTTTATTTAGGACTAGTTTGGTTGATTTAAAGTATCCTATTTGTTTGTATCCTTATAAATCTATAAAAGGTTCGGAAAGTTTATCTGAACTAATGTTATTACTCAGACGCGCGTTGCGCATCTTGGAAACGCCGCAAAGCGGTATATAAAATTGGAATGTTCAACGTGTGGCTCAGAACTAATGGCAGGTTGTGGCTGCACATTGGAAATAGTTGCCAAGCCAATGCAACCGGTACCAGTTTTCATGTATCATCATAGCCGTGCAACAACCAAAAGCAACAACCTCAAATGAATACCATTATTATCGACATCAACAACGAAGAGTGCTCGCAACATGATAGAACAAAGGAAGATAAACAATCAAACGTAAAGAAATTGAACCCAGGTGACCAGTAATGACTAATACAAAGACAAAAATCATAATAAACATACACAATGTGGCTCAGATCTTATTAGTAAACCGATGTGGCTGCAACACGGGTTGCAAGTGAAAACCATGTCACTCGCCATCCTCGTTCATGCCACGCCAAGCAACGGTCCATATCACAGTCATCATAGCCAAAGAAACATAAGGCACGGGAATCCAATGTCGAACGATGTAGGGTTTCATAGCAAACCTACACATTCATCAAATCAAGAACTTAGGGTTCATACCATAAGCCCCAATCACCGCCGCGATGTAGCCGGAAACAGAAGGCCGACGGCCTGATATTTCTGGCACCTGTTTGTCCATATGCAAAGCATGTAGCTTTGGTACGTTGGAAAATTATAGGAATTATAGGCTCAACAGTTTCATGATAAACCTATGGACCACCCATGTAATTAAGTCTATTATGACTTAATTACATGGGTGGTCCCTGTGATTAGTCCCGATTTCACTTTTGGTCCCTAACTCTTAGAAACTACAAGGTTGGTCCAATACTTTGCACAAACGTAACACTAATGGTCCCTGAAGTGGATGTCCGTTAAGTTTTTCTGTTAAAATTTAAAAAATAACTAAAATACCCTTGTATTAAAAAACAATTCTCAAATTGGGGCCCACTAAGCATGAAACCGTCACCCCACTAGAAATCCACAGTCCATTCAAAACCCAACAATCGTCTCCCCACCCATCTTCCTCAACAACCAACATCACCATCACCACCGCAATAAACCGGAAACCACCACCCATGGCCCTTCCGTTTATCATCTTTTCCGGCATCTCTCCAAGTCCGGCGATGCTACAATCAAAAGTTACAGATCTGGTCAACTTCCATCGCCACCATCGCCACCATCGCCACCATTACCATCGCTGCCATCCCCATCACTCCGGCGACCCTTTATCTCTGACAACCCTCCACCTCTGACTAACCTCCATCATTTGCAGATCTGGTCAACTTCCATCGCCATCATTGCCATCGCTATCATCCCCATCACCATTGGTGCATTAGTTAGTTTCTTCGTGGCCGGTGATTTGCAGATCTGGTCAACTTCCATCGCCATCATTGCCATCGCTGCCATCCCCATCACCATTGGTGCATCAGTTAGTTTTTTCGTGGCCGGTGATTTGCAGATCTAGTCAACTTCCAACGGGACCACGGTGGTCGCGGCCAGTTTTCCGGCGAGTTATGGTGGCTGGTTTTACGACGGTGGTGTAGTCGGTTGGTTGAGCTTTAGAAGGAAGATGATTTGTTGTTGCCACTCGAATAACCACTACCGTCACCGGCAGCCCCACTGGCGCTGTGAAAGAGACGGTGGTTGTGGTGGTCGTTTTGGCAGAGGTGATGGTTGTGATGGAGATGGGCATGGTAGTTTGTCAAGGAGAGTGATTGTGGTGGGTTGACCCGGTGGTGAAGGGGGAGGGGAAGCAGGAAGGAGAAGGGAGGGGTAGGGGTGGGGTGGGGTGAGGTGAAATCAATTAATATTATCTTAAGTTTATTTATTACAAGGGTAATTTGGTAATTTCACATACACTTAACTGAAAAGATAACGTCCGTCTAAACTAAGGACCATTAGTGTTACGTTTGTGCAAAGTGTTGGACCAACCTTGTAGTTTCTAAGAGTTAAGGACCAAAGTGAAATCAGGACTAACCACAGAGACCACCTATGTAATTAAGTCTAAATAATATATTCTATTTCAAAAGGGTCAAAAGAGTAATGATAAAAGGAGCAAGAGTTAAAAAGGAAGCGGGTCAAACATGTCGAAGGCCTACCAAAATGTAGTTTCAAGGCATGCAGCCTCTTAAAGCACTTCTAAATAAATAGATTATAAGTGTAGTTATATAATTTTGTAATAATTTGAACTCATTAACTGTTCAATTTTTTTTAAAAAAACGGGCTGGATAAAAGTTTTTCGGGTCAACCTTCCCAGGTCATTTTTCCATCCTCTATATAATTGCTAACCTCATCATTAGAAACCTCTTCATTTAGTACTGCATCAAAAACAGATCCATGCTTCTCCATGTATTCTGTAAGATCAACCTGCATGATGGTGAGATTCAGGTTGATGAAGACATGAAGCTAACAAAAATATGAATGACGATGATGGAGAATGTGCAATTATATGCAACTTCTGACTATTGTTGACTCGTTTGGAAACAATATTAATTAAATCCATTTAAACAAACATTAGAAAAATGATTGAAGAGATTCAAAGATGTCAGTAGAAAAATCTAAAAGCACTAAAGCATGACCTATAAATAATTATTCATAAACGGATAAACCTGAACTATAATTACTAAAATGAATTTGTGTATGCATCACAGTAATAATTAAATTCATTTTTTTTCAGCACACAAAAAGTCAACATCGCTACTTTTATCCTTCTCAAGGAATAATCTTTTGGTTAAGTGTTATGCCTCACAAACAAAAGGTTAGGGGTTCAGATCTTGCACGGTGCAAGTTGTGGTGTATCAACCTAAAAAATCTAGGAATTTTTGTTTCCAAAAAAAAGCTACTCTTGACTTATACCAAGTTTTCATTAGGACTTCCAGGAAACAATATAAGCATAGTTTCTTAAAAATAAAAAATAAAAAAATAAGCTGTTTACAGTCCCATTGTTCAAATAACTATGAATGACATTTATGATTAAATTCCTGATTTTCCCCACCACTTATTTTTTCCTTATTCATATATACTTGTCTTTTCTATTTGTTTCATTGTATGCGACATCTGCATGTCGTTTCTTCTTTACTTTTCTCAAAAATTTATGCTACTTTTTTATGCATATGTGGGATATGGCATATACATACACACACACAAGACAACACTACTTTTAGTATTTTGAATGTCAAACCATTTTTTAATTAGAAAATGGAATTTTCAAGGTATGCATGTATATATCCAGAGTACCATACAGGTTCGCCTACCCCTATTGATATGTTTCAACTGTCGATTCAACATTATTGATTATTGTAGTGCTAACCTTGAGTTTTTTCTCATGAACTGTAAGGAAAATTGGAATGGGGCTCTGTAGTAATAATATCTTCCTCATTCTTTGCCAACTCCTTCTTGTTTAACGGTCTCTTGCGCACTTGAAAATCAACCAACATTATAAACTTCAAAGCAACAGAAACAATCATTCAAATACAACTCCAAAACATCTCAATTATCATTCTTTACTTACCACAACTTTAATCTTAGCAACATTGCCCGTCTTCTCCTTATCCGGAGCAAAACTTTTCAAAAGACTGTTACCATCCAAACCTCGAGCTTTGGTAGCCAGTTTGTTATTTCCCAAATACGGCTCTGCATCATCAAACACTCTGCCACGATCATTGTTATACAACGGAGCACCATAAGCTCCGGTCACAGGCATCTAAGAGCGCATTACAAAGAAGAAAACATTAGATAAATCATCACATGGTTAAAAAATTGCTGAACAGTAACAGATACATTCAAATGCTAATCGATTATTGATTCTACATGATATTTCACAACTCATATATAGCAAATAGATAGTGTTTCGATCCTCAATCTAAAAGTTATAATTGAACTATACAAAATTAGAATCAAATCATCAATAATCAGTAGTAATCAAATTCAACAATGTCTAAACACCTACCTCAGAGATAAGCTCAGTATCAATGGAATGTAGATCTAAGACACCAGGACTGAAACCATTGGAGACATCACCACCACCACCGCCACCGTGCTTCTTCCGCCGTGGCGGAGTCAACGGCTCAGCAAACAAATCACTCCCACCGCTCAACGACCTCTGTGCACCAACATTCCTACTATTACCATACACTCTCGAACCCTGACCTCCACCACCACCATAATAACCAAAGTCCTGCTGCCAAAACCAGCACAAATCAAATTCACAACGATAAACCACCACCATATCTGACTTTATCACACTATCAAATCGAAAAACACATTACTTTCATCATCACCGTCAACCGAATCGGGCGAACCAGCGGGGACCAATCGGATCCAGGTCCCGCAAATCGGGCAACTGGGGACCTTGGTAAGCCATCTATCCACACATCTCACATGAAAAACGTGATCACAGACGGGAAGAACACGACAGATGTCCCCATGGTTGAAAAACTCCAAGCAGATGGAACAATCGGGTGAATTGGGGGTTAGGGTTTGGAATTGGACGGGGGGGGGGGGGATTTGGGTGTGGATGTCGTGGAGGGAGAAGGAGGAGGAGGGTCGTGAGAGGAGGCGGCGGAGGAGGCGGCGGCCGCGACAGTGGAGGAAGGAGCCAGCGAGGAGTAGGTGGAGGAGGGCGAGGCCGATGAAGAGGAGGAAGAGGGAGAGGAGGTGGGCGGTGGGCGACTGCTCCGTTGAAGAAGAAGGGAAGGCACTGTACTACTATTCATTGAATAGTAATATCAGTTGCTTTTTTCATATTACTAGTTTTAATAACCAGGCACGCGTTGCGCGTCTTGAAAACGCTGTAAATCGATACTCTATCAACTATCTAAGACAGCAAGATCACACCGAGAGGACCACGCCAGCCACAAAATGTCGGTGACACCACAGTTTGAGACTATTAAAGTCTACAATTTTACACTTTAATGTCAGGCTCAGAATGCGTAAAGAAATGACTCCATCATGGCCGGAGGGCGGGTTGCAGGCAATAACCTAAAGGTCGGTCGGATTTATAAATCATCATATTTACGGTTGATGAACATCAACTTTAGGGAGGATTTTGCATACCCACCTAAAGAATTGGGTCCAGACATTAATACTCATTCCCATGTTCCCTGTTATCGAACTCATACCTATAGTGATTTCTGATTACATGCGAAAACCACCTGATTCTATACCCCATTGTTATCGCAAGCTCCCCTTTCCCATTTTGCAAGGCAATTACACAAGAAAGCCACGCAGATGATGTGGTAATCTGAACATGTTTAAATAAGAGATTACTTACTCTAAGAGCAGGGTTTGCATCAGGATGGAATACAGAAAGCGCACTTATTGCACTGACCAGAACACCCATTGGATGAGTATCATGAGGCATAGCATGTATGATATCCTGCCAAACAAATTTTACGATTTTCAGATACAAAGTTAATCCGCTTTCTAATGAATAACCATAACTTTATTAATTTATGAACTGAGCATATTTTGTTATACAAGGAAAAAGGATCATACTGATTTCATCAAAACCAAGTCATAGAGTAACAATCATCTTTCAAGACAATTTTGAGGGCTTTTGGACAAGATATTGGTCTGACTTGAAAAGCTAACGACTTAAGATAAACAATAACATAAACTACGAATGGCATCATGAGAAACTGCATATCCATTAGCAGGACATGTTCACGTCATATTAAAGGTAAGTGTTTTTTTTTCAAACACTAATAATACTTCCCCAAACTTCCTCCTTCAAAAACTATCATCAGTAGAGGTAACAAATGACCTCTTAGCCCAACAAACTAAGAAGAAATAGATGATCAATATATATGTAGACAAGCAGGTTCACTATTACGCATGAGTTAAATGACATATGAACTAAGATGCTTAAACAGATAAAAGGTGGTTTATAGACCATAACTAACACTTGGCTACAAAATAATTCAAACATTAGTCCACATGAATGCCTTCCTAAAAAAAAAAAAAAAAAAAGGATATTATCAAGTTGACATTTTTCTACAAATATATATATATATATATATATATATATATATATATATATATATATATATATATATATATATATTTGTAACTATTAGCAAAACAGTTGTTTAGAAAAAGGAACTAAAGTAAACAGATCCATCATGAGATAATACGCAAAGTCTACATTTTTGAAACTTAACAACTCTCAAATTTTCATAAAACTTTATAGTAGTACACATTCTCTTCACGCAGGATAACACATACATTGAATTTCTCGCTCTTAGTAGCATCTCAACATCTTCTATCCTATCTAAATTTGCATGAAAGATTGAATATATATAAATGAAAAATAATAATCTTACCAAAATTCCCTGCGGAACAGCTGAATGTTGAGCTACAGTAAACTCCCGGTCTGCTAATTGGCTCTGAGTAGGTAAGTTCCCATACACTGGATAAAAGAACAAACATTAGTAAACTATTAGCAGTCACACACATCACTAACAAAGAGCACAATATTCCATAACATTCTGGAATATATATATACAGTTAACAGACTACCCTCCGCCAATTCTTCGATTGGGTAGCCTCTGTATCTCAGAATCCCTTCATCACCATCAATATAACAGATCGACAAACGAACAGGAGCCGTGTTAAGGTAGCTTGGATCATAAAGCTTCAACCCCTTATCATTGTTTCCTGTTGTTATCTGTAATGATTTACACCTTTAGGTTCATCTCAGAGGAAGAGTTCAATTCTCAAACACGAATTGATACAATTGATGTGTTTGTATGCAAATTTCATTTCAATTGTTCCTCTAGTCGATCATACCATCTGATCGCATCAAAATTCCCTTACCAATTCGATCAAATACATCAAGACTCGTGTTCAATTAAAACCCAGAACGAAAACAAAACCTAATTAGACTTTGCAACTAACAATAAAAGTTCCTTTCTTTTACCTTCTTTAAGTCGGTGGCTCTGACGGTACCTTCGTCGGAAATCAGAATTTTATACTTCTTCCCTGTTCTTTCATCGGCGATCGTCAACGAACCCTTCAAATTGAGCGCTGGTGCTACAAACACCTGAGCAGAAACGGGTGATGATTCGATCACCGGAGTCAGACGAACCTCATAACCTTTATGGCCCCGACAAGCCCGTTAAGTGATAACAACGACTCAACATTTGTTGCATGTTGTAGATCGGGAAAGAAAGAAATGATTTGAGGGCAAAACCACCGCCGCCATTGCTAACCTTTTATGGTTTTGCCGGTAGCAGTAGCGAGCACTGATGGTATGTTGTAGCAGCGATGATGGCGTGACGGCGGCGGCGCGACGATGGCGGTGCGACGGTCGCGGTGAGACGGTGGCGGCCAAACGGTGGCGGTGCGATGGTGGCGGCCAGACGGTGGCGGCCAGACGGTGGCGGCCAGACGGTGGCGTTGAGACGAAGCGTCTTCTTCCCTGCCTATTTCTACTTCTCTATATATAACAATGAAGGAGAAGATGTCACTGTTCATCGCTACTGTTCATCGCTACTGTTCATCACTACTGTTCATCGCCTTTACTATTCATCATTTGGTAATTTCATATTATATAACTAGTTGGTTTCTCCCAGGCGCTTCGCGGCGGGTTGAACCGATACCTGGGTAAGTCTGGAAAAGGCTCGGAAATGCCTGTTTGTTGTGACTGCAAACTAACCGTTTACCATGCCATAATAACAATGTCAAAGGCCATTTTTTTATCGTCATCTCCTATCTCTAAAGTACACCAAATTGGTAAATATTTTTCATAATTACACCCATTTGATAAAAACTCTTTAAATTCCACCTAAAACAATAAAAGGGCTGTTAAAAGGTTTTCTTAATATGGTACATTTCTTTCTAATTGTGGTCTTAAGTTCAAGACTAATGGAGATGCACTGATGTACTAACTTTCCTTTAAAAACTACCATCCTAGAGCCCTAAGATTCCGTACTCGAGTAACAAAGATGATCGGCCCATCAATGATCCAAATAAATGTTAAAAAATCTAAATATCTTGTCATAATTATTAAAGGATAAATATATAAATTACAGAAATATCTTTCCATTATAAACAGATATTACATTCTTCTTGAGACTTCCCAAAAGTATACACTTTAGCACTTATCTCTAAAATAAAAAGAAAAATAAAAATAAAAGAAAGAATTGTGTATTTACAATATATTTAAATTAACTACCTTGTGGGCTACTTTATTCCAGCAACTCTAGTATACCATATTGAATGTAATATCATATGGAAAATGTCATACTTTACTGGTTTAACATGCCAAAGAAAATGCTGCTGTACTTCTTTAACTCTCTGATGCATTTGCAAGTACCTTCTTTTCGGGATCGAAAGAAGAATGTTTTTCAGATCCGGAATATCTTTCTCGGGTACAAAAACCTCAAATGATTCCCAATCCAAAAACTCAAAAAACGGAGGGACAAAGTTATCGGATATGATCACGGGAACACATTCATAGAAAATGGCCTCCACAACTCTCGGACTGTTGACTTCAGAACCTTTGGCACATATACAGAACTTGCAGTTTTTCATGTAGTTAACATAGTTTTTGTCATCTTTGACTTTTGGAAGTTTTTTAAAGATTTTCATATCAGGGTCTTTGTTTTCCCAGTGGCATATTAAAAAAACATGTTGAGTGTTGATTAGTTTTATCACTAACTGATCAAGTGGGTTAAGGTAAATGATTTCACTAAAACCAAAACAGGCAAAATGGGTCGAACCAGTCAAACAGGTTGGAAGTTACTGAAGAGTGTTTAAATACATACAACCTCCTAAATCGCTTTATTAAACAAAAGGTTAGATTATTTTTGCAATAATATAGTTTTTGTAATAATATCTAGCATAGTGTACTATAGTAATTCATAAATTTGCGAAGAAAATTTGTTTATGGGTCCACCTTATCCGACCAACCCATTTCAACTGCACTCTAAAACTGCCCTTTTTGACACACTTCCCATCCCGTCCATCTTAATCGTGCTTAGGGAAGTACAGCTTACCCAATCATGACAGGCAACAAAAAAATGGTCCGCCCCTGCCGGTTCTATTCCAGAAACCATATCTCCCTGAGATCATGTCAATGTAGTTCTTCAGATACGGTACCACACTTTCCCGATCATAAGAGTTGGGGGCTAAAGTTGCTTTCAACAGTTTAGAGCTGTAAGGAATGTAATACAAATGGGCTTGTTTTGGGTTTTTTGTAATAAATTGTTTGCTTGATTTCATTTGCATCTTAAACCATCCCTCAGATGCATATATTCCCTTCATAACCGCCTCTGGCTGGTGAAGAAATATGGGTTTTTCACCTTCTTGGTAGATGTAAACTTTGAGTGTTTTTTCCATTAATTCATAGCTCCTATATCAACGGAAATGAAAATGCAAATTGAGACATCTTTTTTACTTTGATCAAAGGAAATAAGTAAATTTAGCATGGAAATATGTGTAAAAAGGACACATTGCAGCCAAAACCAGAGTCATATATGTTATAATTGCAAGGTTTAAGTGTTTAACTTGTAGTTCGACTAACAAACATGTTTGCTGTTAGGTAAATGCTAAACACTTCTATTCAATGTAGAAGCATATTAACTAAAATCAACAGTATCAGTAACTTGTAATGATTGGGATGAGTCAATAGATTATTTTAGCTTGGAAATTTGTCATAAAGTAGAGAAATTGCTATTAGTATCGCAGAACTCATGCCCATTACATATTCTATTGAAAATTTTTGGGACAAATAGAAATAATATCATATGGTCTTGTACCATTATATAGATTCTACAAATTCAAGTTTCCAGTAGCCATATTTGCCTTTTGAACTAAAAGTAAAGGTCAAACACACCAAAAGCACTTGAAATATAGTATGCTTACCTCCTAAATCTTGAAATATTACGGAACACAGAAGGATAGAGGTTATGATCATCTTCATTGAAAGAAGCATTCTCAATTTGCAGCTTTGCATTCAGTAATTCTTGATCAGCTCTTGAAGTCCACAATTGATTCTATATATAAGTGGAATCGTGTAAAGAACTAACAAAACAAAAATCAGCATAAAAGGGTCAAGAAACTTATGTTAAAACTTAAAAGGCCCAGTTTCACATAAAAATTCCCAAGAAGCAATATTTAGGATTTTCCATACCATGGAATGAGAAGAAGCACGGCTGTGAACTAAGATATCACGCATCTCAGAAATTGATACTACTTTCACCATTTGCTTCTTTTGCTTCTTACGGGGACTTTCAATCACAGCAGATAAATTGACAGATGGCAAAATAGCTGATGATTCATTTTTTGTAAAATTATGAACGACATTTGATGCAATTTTGTATGTTTCAGACAGGTTGGAATCTAAGAGATTTTGAGGGGCTGTTAAAGCAGTAGTAGTAGCATTATACGTAGAATAATTACTGCCATTACTGTTAGCACCATAGGTTATGTGAGACATGCTAGCAGAAAATATAGATGATATAACACCACCATAAGGTAATTCAAGATATTGTAAAACTATGATAACAACAAACACCATTCCCCCAAAGTATGCCAATCTCTGAGTTCCCACTATAAGCTGAAATTCATGGCCCATTTGCATTTAACTTGCTCGCCAAGCAACCTACCCTGTTATCCCTGCAATATTTCAAAATATTCACCTAAGATATATTACTCATAAGCTTGTAACTTGTTACTATTAACCAAGAATCACACAAAATTGAAGCATTACCAATGTTTAGCCATCATGCTGCAATATGTTTACACAAATATAACCACAAATGCATTGAAGAAGGCTCAATAACAGGATCATATACTGAAGAATAAAATTGACAGCTTAATCTGATATCATAAGTTTGCAACTCAAATTTCACCATTAATCAAGCATAACCGACAGTTATCTGCTTATTCCATCACAATAATAACAAAAACAAAAAGAAATCAATCAGCACGAACTACTTTATATCCATTTGAATCACAAACAGAGTAACTATATATGGATTTTACACTTTTCTAGAATAAATTGTTTGCGCCAATGAACTACGTAACTGAAAAACATATCAATTTTGCATCAATCGATACAGATTATAAACCCTAGGAAATCTAATAATAAAATTCAAGCTACAAAACTGAAACTACACTTATCAGTAAGCTAATTTACCGTAGAATCGATTTATGAACAACACCTGTAAACAGTGAAGCTTCCTCAATCAGCAGATTCTCTTGAGGTCCCTCGGCGGAAAATCAAGAAACGGTGAGTTTCTGAGCTTTCGTCGTTGGACGACGATGGTTTAAGGGGTGGGTTAGAGTTGAGGTCAAATAAAGAGGGTTGGGGCGGTGGATGGCCGATGGTGAGGTGGTGGATGGCCGACAGTGAGGTGGTCGATAGAGAGGAAAGAGGGGACCTTGCGAGACCGAAGAGATCGAAGATTGAGCAGGTGGAGACCGAAGAGATCGAAGATTGACGACGGTGGGCGGTAGACGGTGCCTGATCCTGATGCGATGGTGGTGCCGGTGACAGCCACATGAGCACAGGTCGACGACGGTGGGCGGTAGACGGTACCTGATCCTGATGCGATGGTGGTGCCGGTGACAGCCACATGAACGCAGGTCGACGACGGTGGGTGGTTGACGGTGGGAGGTGGGCGGTGGGCGACTGGCGACTGGCGACTGCTCAGTGAAGGCACTGTACTACTATTCGTTAAATATAATTGGTTTTCATATTATGTAATGTAATGTAATGAATATATTTCCCAATAATTGTTTTAGTTTATGGCACGCTTAACTTTTTTCCCACTGGTGTACTATTAGAGCCATTAACTCGTATTATTGGTTTAGATTTGTTTAAACGATGAAAGCTTATTCAAGCAATATTGTTAACTTAAATGGTTCTAATTATCATATTTGAAAGGAAAGATGAAAGACCTCTTTTATATAAAGATTTATTTATCTGTGTTCAGTGGCGGAGCTTCAACTCTTTTGTAGGGGGGGCGGGGGCGAAATTAATTTTTTTTAGGGGAGGCGGACTCGATATTTATATAAAAATTTACACTACCGGGTCAAAAAATTACACTATCGGGCTAAAATTTAACACTACAGACGAAAAAATAGGGGGGCGGCGGCCCCCCCGGCCCCTATAATGCTCCGCCATTGTCTGTGTTTACTACTGATAAATCTGAAAATAAAACATATGAAGAGTGAAATATTTTGCATAGAAAAGTTATGGATATATTTGAGAGTGATTTGATGGTAATATTTTAAACCATAGTAGTGAGGAGACTCGTGCTCATACGGTGTGAAACAAGCTTGAGGAGTTACATGCTCGGAAGATCAGAAACAATAAACTGTTTTCGATTAAACAATTTATAAATTTGAAGTACCATGGTTGAATTTCTATTCCTGATTATTTAAATATTTTCAGGAATTTATTAATCAACTTACAAGTATGAGTATTAAGTTGGAAGATGAGATACAAGATTTATGGCTCATTTGTACTTTATCAGACTCTTGATAGTCTTGTAGGACATCATAGTCCAACTATAACGCAAATGGTATTATTACGATAAAATTAGCTAAATGTAGTATTTTAAATGAAAAGCTAGGAAGAAAATCAGAAGTTTCTCTTCATTTTAAACTTTTTGGTCACAAAAAGCATGTCGAGAAGTCATAGTAGAGGTTGGAGAAACAAAGTGAAGCATTGTAGTAAGTCTAAACGGAAGTTTGCTAATGTTGAATATCATAATTACGAAAGAAAAGGACACCTATTATGATTCTTAAAACATATGAAAAAGAAAAACAAGAATGCTATTTTCAACAATCAAATTAACACCCATAAGAAAGATGATGGTGGTAACAACATTGCTTAAGTTAACACTACTACCAAAAGAGTTCCATATTTGTTGTGATTATGATGTTATGAACTTTGTGCAACATGATCTTGAGTTGTGTTGTTTGGTGGTGATACTTGTCATGTAACAACACATACCTGAAATTGATATCTACAACTTTACTCGATGAAAATAGTTATCACAATACCTTTGGTGATGGAATTTGGAGACCAGCTTATGGTTCTTTGATGGTGATAAAATGTAAAGAAACACAATGTTATACATGGCAAAACCAAAGAACTCCTAGAGAGTAGAACCAATTATCGGTGAATATCGATATGACCAACTTGTGTTATAAGAAACCTAGTCACATGAGTGAAAGAGGGATATCTATAATGTTCAATAAATATGTTTTGTTTGGTGTCCATGATGTTCATTTGAATAAGTGTTCTTATTGTCTGGAAAGTAATAAAAACATCCTTTCTTTAAGAATCATCCTTCTAGGAAAGAAAGTATACTTGATTTGATGCATTTATACGTATAAGGTCCTATGAAGATTAGATCACTTGGGCGCTGCTCATACTTTATCACATTCATCGATAATAACTTAAGAAAGGTATGTATCTCTACTTTGAAATCTAAATATAAAGTATTATATATGTCTAAGCAGTTTAATTCCCTAGTTGAGAGACACTATAAAGAAGCTTAAGTGCATTCAGATAGATGATGGAAATGAATACATTGTTCCTTTTGATATTTATGTGGAGAGAAAGATATTTGGCACAAAACAAAAACCACAATTAATTGCTTTAGGAAAAGAATGAACAAAACATTGGTTGAAAGAGTTAGATGTTTACTCTCACATATAAGGTTGACTAACCCTTTGGAGTGAAGCTTTAAAACAACGTATATGTTATTAATCTTACTCCTTGTGTTCTTTTGATTTTAGTCTTCCTAAGTTGGTTGAGAGGAGCAAACATGTTCCATATCATCATTTAGAGGTATTTGGATGTAAGAATTTAGTTCATATTCCCAAATATGAAAGATCAAAACTTGATGTGAAGACCAAACCATGTATATACGCTAATTATCAGCAAGATGAGTTTGGATACATGTTATATGATCCAGTTCAAAGAAAATTATAAGAAATAATGTTATGTTTATTAAAGATTAGAGTTTGAAATATATTATGAAGCGAAAGATAGTTCCTCAACACACTAATGATATTAATTATTTGGATCTAATTCCTCATCAACACTTTGAGCCATATAATGTTTATGTTATTCAAAATGATGAATAACATGGTTATGATAATATTGACATTCCATCCTTAGGTATGAGATGAAAATGGTTAGGATGTTTCTCTCGATGGATATGAAAGGAAGGAAGTGATAGGGACGAGAAGAAAGTGACGTCTCATTTACATTTAGGTTAGACGCTTACACAATCAATCTAGTATCTTTTATTCAGGTTAAACATTTAGATTAAACACTTAAAAGATCTACCATAGTAGAAACAACACACCGTCGCTTGCTTTAATTCCGAGGCCGAATATAATGTTCTAGCTCTCACAGCTGTAGAGACTCACTGGATTACTTCAGTTCTTTATGAGTTACGTATACAGGTTCCTACCTCCCTTATAATGTTGTGTGGCAACATTGGTGCTACTTGGCCACTAAACTTGTATTCCATTAGCGAACAAAACACATAGAGATTGATCTTCACTTCATTCGTAACATGGTTTTGGCTAATCATCTTCGGGTTTGATGTGTTCCTACTATTATGCAGATTGTTGAGCTACTGACAAAGGAGTTATATTCTACTCACTTTGCTAATCCGAAGCCCAAGCTACAAGTTGATGCTCCCGTTTAGCTTAGGGGCATATTAGAAGCTTTTTATATGTTATAAGCTTTTTGTATTCGTTATCTTTATTTCTTATGTTGCTGTTGTATTTTCACTTGATCATTGACTATTAGTATGCTATTGTACCCTCTATAAATACAGAGGAAATCTCAGTTAATCTTATTCAAGAAATATCATTCAGAGTGCTCCTTTATTTCATTTATCGTCTTTAAATTTATGGTTTTGGTTTTAGTTGACTCTAAATTTTTTCTAAGTGATAGTTATTTGTCGTACGCAGAGGCTTTCTAGTTTTTGTGCTTCGTTAGGTTGTATATATAATTTTTTTTTGTTGTTCTTAAAGTTATTTATTTATTAAATTCATATATATTTCTACGATCAAAATTTAAGATGTTTTAAGTATTAAAATATGCTTTTATAACAAATGTTTAGTAGTACGCTGATTACGAACAAAGTGCTTGATAGGGTGAAAAAAGAGGAAAAGAAATTAATGATTTTTAAGATTAACTAGTAAATTTACCCATGTGATGCGGCGGTGTCGTACGCGACATGATAAAGTATAGGCTAAAATTGTCCCGATTCGTTTTTGAACTAAATTTACATCGAAACCTAGAGTTACTAGAATTTATATCGTCGAACGAAAACATATTATATATTACCTCACTCGTTTTCAAATAAAATATACGTTGAAATGTAGACAAACTAAAAACGTACATAAAAATTAGTACAAAAACATTTTACATTTGAACCACCTTGTGTTTGAACAGAATTTATATCAAAATGTAAATGAGCTCGAACTTGCACCGACACACACATAAAACTAAGGACATAAAAAAATTAGTTTTCTTAAGTAAAAATGTATAATGGGTAAAGTCGAGGCTTTAGAAACTTAAGGGGTCAAAGTGACATTTTTCTAAAGTCTTATAAAAAGTTTAGAGGTTAAAAATGTTAAAAACTTTAAGGAGTGGTTTTGGCCGGTGGCATTTACCAATGACCTTTAAAATTAAGTATATAGTAAATTTTGATCACTTTGAGTTACATGCATACTTGTCGGATAATGAAATTAAACACTACTAATAAATTATACTCACACTAGTAGAAAAAGAGGCATTTTGGGTGTTTATAAAATAGTTTTTTGGGCGGTTTGAGGGGCAAAACTGCCCAAAAAGCCAAAGCATTAAAATTTTAAAATAAATCATAAAAAAACCGCCCGAAAAAGCCTAGAAGACGCCCAGAAAATTAAGAAACCGCCCGGAAAATTAAAACCGCCTGAAATTTAAACCGAAATCGACTTATTCAACCTCCAACTCAAACTCTATCGTATTTTATTTCTCACTTTTGATTTCTAGTCTCTCTCTCTCTCAAACTCTTCAAACTATTTAATTACTTTCACTTTTCAACTAGTATCTCTCCCCGACTCCCTCAACCTATTCAATCATTTTCTTCTTTTATTTCTACATCTTTTTACGAAGAAAGAAAGATTTACTGTTACTAATTTGATTAAAGGTTTGTTCTACTTAGTTTTTTCCTCATTATATATAGATACATAAATAATTATGTTGTATTTGATCTAATGTTATTATGTAATGTTTTTAGTGATTCAACTTATATCGAAGATCCGTATACCATTCATCTCCACGTATATTCAACATATATTTAGCATCTTCATTAAAGGTTAGTAAATTCTAACTCAAACTTTATTATTTAAAATATAGATTAGTTTATATATATGTATATGTATAATGATTTATATTATAGGGATATTCTAGTATATATCTATGTATATGTTAGATATTATATGTATTTATATACATGATCTATTATATAAATATGTATATAAGTATATAAAAAGTATAAAAAAATTATAAAAAATTAAATATGTATTTAAATTAAATATGTATATGTACATATTTGTATATTAGTATTCATATTCATGTAGGATATATAACCATATAAAATTATGCCCGTCCGATAATTATCTAATAGACATAAATTTCGGATTGTCCCCTATTTAGGACTGCTTTTTGAGTATTATATCTCATTAGGATATGTATACATTTTAACGAGTGACTATTTAAGAAAAAACGGTTTTATTTCCTTTTAACTCTTTTGAGTTTGCAGTTTATCTGCATACTTGGGGAGTTAAAGGGAAATGTTGCCGATTTTTTCTTAAAAAATCACTCGTTAAAATGTATACATATGAGATATAATACTCAAAAGTGGGTTAGGATCCACAACCTTAGAATACCTAAACATGTTCATAAATGCATATTACTTATTTGATTATTTCAATTTTCAGATGGAAGGTAGAGAATTTTGGATGTACAAAAGTGGACGTACTACTGAAATATATACGAAAGGTGTTTCGTGTTTTATTAAGAATGCTGAAGCTAATCGGATGAATGTTGGCTCTAAATGGATTTGGTGTCCATGTGCGATTTGTAAAAATCTTCAAAGATTTGACAATATTAATGAAATAGAGTATCATTTGTTTATAAATGGTTTTATGCCTAGATACACTTGTTGGTTAAAGCATGGGGAATCACCGGTTAATTATGACACGACATCGGTTAATTTAGATGATATGGAAAATGGCATCTTAAATTATGCCAATGACGATACATACGATGACAATCTAAATAACATGTTAAATGATTCAGACAATAATATCGGTGACAACGACAAAGAAAGATTACAAAACCTATTTGATGATGCAGAAAAACCATTGTATAAAGGTTGTGAGAATTTTTCAAAAATTGGTGCTATATTAAGATTGTTTAACTTGAAGGCAAAAAACAGATGGAGTGATAAAAGTTTTACAGATCTATTAGTTCTTTTGCATGACATGCTTCCAAAAGATAACGAGTTACCAATTTCGTTCTATCAAGCAAAGAAATTGATGTGCCCGATGGGATTGGAAGTTGAAAGAATACATGCATGTCTAAATGACTGTATCTTGTATAGAAATGAGTTTGAAAAAAGTCATAAATGTGTTACATGTGGTGAATCAAGATATAAAAATAAAAATAAAGGTGTTGAATATAGTGATGATTTGACGAAAAATGGACCACCGGCTAAATTATTGTGGTATTTTCCTATTATACCAAGACTAAAACGATTATTCTCAAATGAGAAAGAAGCAAAATTAATTTGATAGCATTCAGATGAACGTATAAATGATGGAAAATTAAGACATGTGGCGGATTCACTTCAGTGGAGATATATTAGTAGAAAATTTCCTGAATTTGGTAATGATGTTAGAAACATAAGGTTTGGACTTAGTTATGATGGAATCAATCCTTTTGGAAACATAAGTAGTGTCATAGCACATGGCCAGTTCTTCTTTGCATTTACAATCTTCCACCATGGTTATGCATGAAACGGAAATACATAATGATGTCGTTGTTAATTCAGGGGCCAAAACAACCCGGTAATGACATTGATGTATATATTTCACCTTTGATTGATGACTTAAAACGTCTTTGGAGTCCAGGTGTAAATGTGTATGATGCTTATAAAAAAGAATACTTTGATTTGCGAGCTATGATTTTTTGCACAATAAGTGATTTTCCAGCATACGGTAATTTGTCTGGATATAGCACAAAAGGTAAGCAAGCTTGTCCTATCTGTCAAGATGAGACAAGTTCGATATGGTTAAATAATTGTAGAAAAACCGTATACATGGGACATAGAAGATTTCTTCCACCTGGTCACATTTATCGGAAAAACAAGAAGGACTTTAATGGAAGTACCGAGCATAGAACACTAACAAAAAAGAACTCTGATGCGTTTTCACGGGTTAAAAATCTAAATACGATTTTAGGAAAAAGAACTCGTGCTGAGAAAGGAGCTGTTTGAAAAAAAAAGTCAATCTTTTGGGACTTACCTTACTGGAAGCATTTAGATGTTAGACATTGCCTAGATGTAATGCATATTGAAAAAAATGTATGTGACAGCTTGGTTGGCTTATTGTTAGACATTCCAGGAAAAACTGAAGATGGTATCAATGTTCGTAAAGACATGGAAGAAATGGGAATACGCAAAGTGCTTGCCCCTATTGATCAGGGTCGTCGTATTTATCTGCCACCTGCGTGTTACACTATGTCAAAAGAGGAAAAATTAAAGTTTTGTAAATGTTTATACGATATTAAAGTTCCATCTTGCTATTCAGCAAACATTAAAAGGTTGGTGTCGATGAAAGACTGTAAACTTCTTGGTATGATGTCTCATGATTGTCATGTTTTGATGACCCATATGATTCCTATTGCAATACGTGGATTGTTACCAGAGAGCACCCGACACACAATCATAAAGCTTTGTTTGTTTTTTAATCAGATTCACTCAAAGGTGATTGATCCTGAGGAACTAGATATATGGCAAAAAGAAATCATTATCACACTTTGTGAATTAGAGAAGTACTTTCCCCCGTCTTTTTTTTGTCACACCCTCAAATTTCCACAAACGGGGTATTACCGTTAGGCGTGTGACTTCCAGGATCTCAGCCATTAGTTACACCAAACGACACGTTAATTGTAAAACATAATTCATTTTTGAAGTTTAATATTCCAAAGACCAAGTTTTTAAAGTAAACATAACAGAAGTTGCGGAAGCATAGTAAATCTTAATTGTTTAAATGGCGCAACACGCGCAAACCGAATAAATGGAAGTTACTGAAAAATATTAAATAAGCCACGTGAGATAATAAATGCATGAGTGAATGCTCCTAATCGTGCGCGTCTTGTGAACCTGAAAGAAACATGCTAAAGTGTCAACACAAGGTTGGTGAGTTCACAGGTTTTGATAAACAGAACATAAAGTAAACCGATACAGTAAACAAAGTAATATCAGTAGGTAGCTAGTCTACTAAACCAGTTACTCAGTGTATGAAGTTCGAACCGAAGCTGACAATCGAAACTGAACGCCTCGGCTGTGAATACCAGGTCACAGCAACAGAACTTAGGTCAATTAAACACCCGTTTGACGAACGTTGTGCTAGCGCGACTAGCCCGGGTGGGGTTTGTCAAACCCAGTAGATCTACTCAGAATTGCCTCGCTATACTACATACATTAACGGTTCGAGAGTGAGGACTTTAGTGGTATCACACTAGTAAACCGGTGATATTACAATAATACTGATCAACGAAAATGAAATTGTTTCCACGTTTCTACTTGCGTAGTAACGGACCGAATGAAATTGTTTCCACGTTTCTACTTGCGTAGTAACGGACCGAATGAAATTGTTTCCACGTTTCTACTTGCGTAGTAACGGACCGAAGGGCAAAGTATACGAACATAGTATCATGTATATGCAGTATCACAACAATCCAATGTAATGTAACGTTTATGAAAACAACATGTTTCTCTCCCCCGAAAATAGTATAAAGTAAAAGTGGGGCTGTAAACTCACTTGGCGTATGTATATACGATGATTGAATAAGATAATAATTGATGTTTCAACGAACGCCTTCACGAAGTACCTAAACATATATATATATATATATATATATATATATATACTTTAAGATTTAGGTTAATAAGGTTTAACGATTATACATGAACTAGGGTTTCGATAAGAATTCGAGGCTTTTTATAGATAATATGTTTTTAACGTAATTATTTATGTTTTGATTCAACTAAAAAAAAGACTATTCATTTAATTATCTTAAATGAAAACAATTTAAATATAAAGGTTGGATATATATTTGAAATTTCATCGGATCAAAAGTTTCATTATTTGAAACAAATGATTGGTAATAAGTTAAATTAGGAACATAATACAGTTGTATTATTGAACATGTAACGTGTTAATAAATAATCTATAAAAGTTAGTTTGATTATATCCTTTGTTTTGGAATTATTAGAAATAAATGTTATGATATTTTTAAGAAATAAATTCCAGTAAATTAATTTGGTGGTTTAAAAATAAACAGCGTTTATAAAATGATTTTTATAATTTTTAGGTATTTTTCGTAATTTTTAAAAGCTTAGAAGGCTGTTAAAAAAATAAATGTTGTGGCCCGGGGTCGAACCCGGGACCTCTCGGATGGGGGAACATGTGCTTAACCGGTGAACCAGAGGCCTAAGCCGCGGTAATACCCGGGTTTTAAATCTTTTAAACACAACCCTTTACAATTCCCCCGAATCCAAAGAACCCTAGATCTTTGAATCCAAAATCGAAACCCAATTCGCCAATAATCACAGAAATAAACATGGGGCTTTTGATCCCCGTGTAAAAACGAGCATGTGGGTGTGTTTAATTACCACAAAGATGTCGATTTGATGATGAACCCACGAAGAACCGGTCGCGGATGGTGATGGTGATCAAACGTGGTGTCTGTGTGTGTTTTAATTGATTGTGAATTGCGCAATCGATCAGTAGAAGATGAAGGTTTATTTATAGTCAATTAATTTGATTATTATAGTCGTTAGTGGCGATCGTGGCTCGATTATTTGGCCGACAATGGAATTAGTCGGTTTTAGTGGATTTAACACTCGTTTTATTAAATTGAAAGGTGGCCCGAGTTCGGTTTATCCACGAGAGTGTGTCGGGATTTTTATTTTGGTCAAAACCACGTCCGTTTGGGTGTTTGAAGGGTCGCCGGAGTTGGCCGGAGGGTGGCCGGACGGCGAGGAGGTCGACGGGGACGGGATGGGGGGTTGGGTTTTAATAAATTTTACAGAATGGTCCCTGTGGTTTGCTTATTTGTTTATTTATGTTTAAAGTTTTTAAATTAAGTTTCAAAAATTACAGAATCCCCCCTGGACTTATAAATTATATTTAATAATTTTTATAAATTATTTTTATTAATAACATTATTATTATTATTATTGTTATGATTATTATCATTATTAATATTATTATTTTTAATAATATCATTATTATTATTATTATTTTGTTTTTTATTATTAAATAATAATAAAAACATAAAAACAAATTGTAAATTTTCATGATCATTATATTAAATAAAAAAAAAATTTCGGGTTGTCACATCATCCCCCTGTTAAAGGAATTTTCGTCCCGAAAATTAGAACACACGCGTTAACGAACTACTAGCAAGCAAGCTGGCCAATACGTAAGCTGATTAGTTATCTAGGACATAGGCAAGATAGGGTCTCCGGGAGTTTCTGAACAAACCGTAAGGTTTCGTGAGAGCTATTTCTATGGCATGTTCGGGGTTCAAGTCAGTAGGTGCTATTCCTAACCTGTTGGATACCTAATTCTAATTGGCATCAAATCAAAAGAGAAGACATAGTGACTATCTACAAGGAGTCTACCGGATACTGTAGTAGGGTCATTAAGGGTTTACCTGAGCCTATGATAAACACTCTGCCTTTGGCACCACCGTTGTCATTCCCATTTCCGTTCCTGTTGCCATTTCCATTGTTCTTTTGTAGTTTTGGGCAATACCTTTTGATGTGCCCAGTCTGACCACACTCATAGCAGCCTCTTTGTTCCTCCTGTTGAGCTGGTTGCTTGTCTGATAAATTCACACGACAATTCTTAGCAGAATGACCAAACTTGCCACATCTCTCACAGTTGTTCTTGTTACACGACCCAATATGGTGGTAGTTGCATTCTTCACACTTAGGTAATGTTCCATTGTAGCCACTACCATGCTGTGAAGATGTAGAAATTTGGTTGTCGAACTTCCGATGCTGGTGGGAAGTGTTCTGCTTGTTATGTGAGCCTGACTCCCACTTTATTTTGTTATGGCCGTCAGTAGTGGTAGAGGTAAAACCACGTGGAGGTAGTTTACCTTGTGTGACAGCCTGATCAGTCAACTTGTGGGCCAGTTGAACAGCTTCCTGAATGGTAGCTGGTCTAGCAGTGGTGACCATGCTCTGGATTTCAGGTACCAGTCCATCGATGTATCTTTCAACCCGTTTGTAAGCCGGGTTAATCATAGTAGGGCACAGAGTAGCCAACTCGTGAGAACGAGTTGTGTAAGCTTCAATTTCAGAACCTACCATCTTCAGGTTCCAAAATTCGGTTTCCAGTTTTTGTATTTCATCCCGTGAGCAGTACTCCTCTTTCAGCAGATTCTTGAATTCTACCCATGTTGTGGCGTTTGCAGCTTCAACGCCCAGCATCTGAACTTGTGTGTTCCACCAGCTTAGAGCAGCACCATCAAGTGTGCCAGCAACATATTTTACTCTATTCCCAGCAGGGCAGTTGCAGATTTCGAACACCGATTCTAGCTTTTCGAACCAACGGAGCAGTCCTACCGCTCCCTCAGTTCCATTGAACGGGTTAGGTTTGCAGTCCATAAAGGACTTGTAGGTGCAAGTTGGTTGTCCAATAGGATTCTGCTGTGGAGGGGCTTGGTTTGCCAACGCTGCGGTAATACTATGATTGATTATTGCTGCCATTTCTGCAGGCGTCAGTGAGATGTTACCTCTTCCACGTCCACGTCCTCTTCCAGACATTCTTTACATTACCAAATATCAAAAGCTATCAGTCGTATGAAAATAGACCTTTTGCCTTGAAATGAAAAGGAAGAGAAATTCAAGGATTTAAAGAAATAGACAAGCTAGAGAATCAGTCCGAATCCGTGGGATTAACACAAATGTCATGGTTTGTATTTCGTCCAAATTCAAGGTAAGGGTGAGCATTCCTACAAGTAGAACTGATAAATAGTTTCCACATCAGTGGCTATGTTCTATGAGACCCGAGGCTTTCTTGCTCAAGGTGTAGGAATGATGACTTATACTGACTGCAATGTTACCACCCGACCAGATTCACCGGACTTAGCATGCACGACAAATTACAATTACGTGTGCACCCGTAATGGTAATTTGCTTTGCATGATCACCCCGGTTCCTCCTATCAGGTTAACATATCTTGTCAAGTACAGTGGTCATCAATGATAGAAGTACTAAGTATGTATGTATTATATCGGGGTTGTTTAATCAAAGTATACGAAAGGATCAGTAAAGTTTTGGGTATCATTGACACGCCAAGGTAATTTGACCCATTTGCCTTAGAGACCTGTGTATTGACCATAGTTTATCACTCATCCCAGAAATCCCCAGGTAAGCATACCAGGTCTCGCAATGAGATATATGCGATATGCTTGCCTTAGCCCGAGGGCCTTTTGCCAGGAAATCCAGAATACAGGTGTCTATGTGTCACACAAATCACGAAGAACATTTAGGCGATGTCAAATGCACACAAACTCTCCCGTGACTCATAGCAACTTGGAGCCACCATCCCGGTAGCCATATGCTCACAGGGATATGTTAAAGCAAAAGTTTTCAGGTAATTAAAAGTTTGGGAAACCTTGTAAGTAACCCTTTTCCCGTGACTCACAGCAACTCGGAGTCACCATCCCTGTAGTCGTAAGCTCACAGGGATATGTTAAAGCAAAAGTTTTCAGGTTACTCGTAAGTAATCCTTCCCGTGACTCACCGCAACTCGAAGTCACCATCCCTGTAGTCGTAAGCTCACAGGGATATGTTAAAGCAAAAGTTTTCCGGTTACTCGTAAGTAATCCTTCCCGTGACTCACCGCAACTCGGAGTCACCCTCCCTGTAGACGAACACTTACAGGAAGACACCAAAGCAAACAGTTCTCAAGCAGATAAAAACCAGTAAGGCATGCAAACAAAACCAGCTAACAAAACTAAACGTGTCTATATGCGTGTAACTAAGGCAACGGCTATAGTTTAAATGCAATGCAAATGAGATGCAATGTCAATTTAGTTCGCTTTAACCAATGGCTCTGATACCAATCTGTCAAACCCTCAAATTTCCACAAACGGGGTATTACCGTTAGGCGTGTGACTTCCAGGATCTCAGCCATTAGTTACACCAAACGACACGTTAATTGTAAAACATAATTCATTTTTGAAGTTTAATATTCCAAAGACCAAGTTTTTAAAGTAAACATAACAGAAGTTGCGGAAGCATAGTAAATCTTAATTGTTTAAATGGCGCAACACGCGCAAACCGAATAAATGGAAGTTACTGAAAAATATTAAATAAGCCACGTGAGATAATAATGCATGAGTGAATGCTCCTAATCGTGCGCGTCTTGTGAACCTGAAAGAAACATGCTAAAGTGTCAACACAAGGTTGGTGAGTTCATAGGTTTTGATAAACAGAACATAAAGTAAACCGATACAGTAAACAAAGTAATATCAGTAGGTAGCTAGTCTACTAAACCAGTTACTCAGTGTATGAAGTTCGAACCGAAGCTGACAATCGAAACTGAACGCCTCGGCTGTGAATACCAGGTCACAGCAACAGAACTTAGGTCAATTAAACACCCGTTTGACGAACGTTGTGCTAGCGCGACTAGCCCGGGTGGGGTTTGTCAAACCCAGTAGATCTACTCAGAATTGCCTCGCTATACTACATACATTAACGGTTCGAGAGTGAGGACTTTAGTGGTATCACACTAGTAAACCGGTGATATTACAATAATACTGATCAACGAAAATGAAATTGTTTCCACGTTTCTACTTGCGTAGTAACGGACCGAATGAAATTGTTTCCACGTTTCTACTTGCGTAGTAACGGACCGAATGAAATTGTTTCCACGTTTCTACTTGCGTAGTAACGGACCGAAGGGCAAAGTATACGAACATAGTATCATGTATATGCAGTATCACAACAATCCAATGTAATGTAACGTTTATGAAAACAGCATGTTTCTCTCCCCCGAAAATAGTATAAAGTAAAAGTGGGGCTGTAAACTCACTTGGCGTATGTATATACGATGATTGAATAAGATAATAATTGATGTTTCAATGAACGCCTTCACGAAGTACCTAAACATATATATATATATATATATATATATATACTTTAAGATTTAGGTTAATAAGGTTTAACGATTATACATGAACTAGGGTTTCGATAAGAATTCGAGGCTTTTATAGATAATATGTTTTTAACGTAATTATTTATGTTTTGATTCAACTAAAAAAAAGACTATTCATTTAATTATCTTAAATGAAAACAATTTAAATATAAAGGTTGGATATATATTTGAAATTTCATCGGATCAAAAGTTTCATTATTTGAAACAAATGATTGGTAATAAGTTAAATTAGGAACATAATACAGTTGTATTATTGAACATGTAACGTGTTAATAAATAATCTATAAAAGTTAGTTTGATTATATCCTTTGTTTTGGAATTATTAGAAATAAATGTTATGATATTTTTAAGAAATAAATTCCAGTAAATTAATTTGGTGGTTTAAAAATAAACAGCGTTTATAAAATGATTTTTATAATTTTTAGGTATTTTTTTCGTAATTTTTAAAAGCTTAGAAGGCTGTTAAAAAAATAAATGTTGTGGCCCGGGGTCGAACCCGGGACCTCTCGGATGGGGGAACATGTGCTTAACCGGTGAACCAGAGGCCTAAGCCGCGGTAATACCCCGGTTTTAAATCTTTTAAACACAACCCTTTACAATTCCCCCGAATCCGAAGAACCCTAGATCTTTGAATCCAAAATCGAAACCCAATTCGCCAATAATCACAGAAATAAACATGGGGCTTTTGATCACCGTGTAAAAACGAGCATGTGGGTGTGTTTAATTACCACAAAGATGTCGATTTGATGATGAACCCACGAAGAACCGGTCGCGGATGGTGATGGTGATCAAACGTGGTGTCTGTGTGTGTTTTAATTTATTGTGAATTGCGCAATCGATCAGTAGAAGATGAAGGTTTATTTATAGTCAATTAATTTGATTATTATAGTCGTTAGTGGCGATCGTGGCTCGATTATTTGGCCGACAATGGAATTAGTCGGTTTTAGTGGATTTAACACTCGTTTTATTAAATTGAAAGGTGGCCCGAGTTCGGTTTATCCACGAGAGTGTGTCGGGATTTTTATTTTGGTCAAAACCACGTCCGTTTGGGTGTTTGAAGGGTCGCCGGAGTTGGCCGGAGGGTGGCCGGACGGCGAGGAGGTCGACGGGGACGGGATGGGGGGTTGGGTTTTAATAAATTTTACAGAATGGTCCCTGTGGTTTGCTTATTTGTTTATTTATGTTTAAAGTTTTTAAATTAAGTTTCAAAAATTACAGAATCCCCCCTGGACTTATAAATTATATTTAATAATTTTTATAAATTATTTTTATTAATAACATTATTATTATTATTATTGTTATGTTTATTATCATTATTAATATTATTATTTTTAATAATATCATTATTATTATTATTATTATTATTATTGTTTTTATTATTATTAAATAATAATAAAAACATAAAAACAAATTGTAAATTTTCATGATCATTATATTAAATAAAAAAAAAATTTCGGGTTGTCACATTTTTGATGTGATGGTTCACTTAGTAATTCATATCGTTGGAGAGATCAAGGCTTGGGGTCCTGTATTTTTGCGTTACATGTACCCTTTTGAAAGATACATGGGTTTCTTAAAAGGCTATGTGAGAAACGACCGGAGGGTAGTATCGTTACAGGATATGCTTCCGAGGAGGTGATTGAATTCTGTACAGGTAATGATATATATACACACACATTAATTTTATTAAATATTAATTATAAGTAATAATTGATTTATTGACATGTAGGTTATTTGGATGGAGTCAAAAGTATTGGTGTTCCTCAATCTCGTCACTCGGGTAAACTTGAAGGGGTTGGAGGTATCGGTATGAAAATGATTACCCCAAGCAAGGATAACTTACAACGTGCACATTTTTATGTCCTAAAACACATGACTTGTCTTGCTCCGTATGTCGAGGAACACATGCAATTATTACAATCTACCTACCCAGATAAGGACCTCATGCAACTTCAAATTAAGCATAACCAGGAGTTTTCTTCATGGATTAAGAACAAGGTAAAAAGAACAAATGCCCAATCAGATGCTGAGAAACTTGTGGAAAGATTAGGGCAAGGGCCCGACCATAGAGTGTTATCTTATCAAGGGTACGACATCAATGGTTATACATTTTACACCAAAGATCAAGATGAAAAAAGTACGATGCAAAATAGTGGAGTTACAGTAATAGCATCAACAAATAATTTTGACAGAACAAATCATGATATAAGATTAGCAATCGCTAAAGATTCTTATTACGGTATCATCCAAGAAATTTGGGAATTGAATTACATAACTTTCTATATACCTGTGTTTAAATGTAAGTGGGTGAACAATAATACGGGTGTTCAACTTGACAAATATGGTTTTACACTTGTCAACCTTGGAACAAATGGTTATCCATCTGAACCATTTGTTCTCGCAAAACAAGTCACACAGGTGTTCTTTATCAATGACCCAAGCAAGCCAAGATACCACATCGTATTACAAGGTAAACGACGTATCCTTGGTGTTGATAATGTCGTTGACGAAGAAGAATACGATCAGTTTGATGACTTGCCACCATTTTCAGTTGGTATTCAACCGGTAGATGACAGAAATAATGGCGCCACATACTTACGATCGGATCATGACGAAGGGACATACGTTGATGCACCACGTCAAAATGCAAGATCAAGGTTTGTATATACAAATATTATTCATATATTAAGTATTAAATTATATTAATTAAGTTCATCTATTTTCAATCATTTATTTTTTTATAACCGATTAACAGAGGACGCGGCTCAAGAACGATCTCGGGATATTTGGATTTTGTAGTCAATATGCGGCACAAGAATACGGGTGTCAAGAGATTTGCAGCTTAGAGTCAATTTACCATAAGAATACAAGTCTCAAGATGCTTAGATTTTAGAATAAACATGTATTTTTTTTAAATGAGTATTATTAAAAAAACGTATTTATATTTCGACTAATGAGTTTTATGTTGATTTTTATGTTGAATAACTCAAAACGTACAATCGAAGCGTAAAGCCCACTTAGTTTTACTATCGAGGGAAAACATATATTTGACCCGTATAATTTTTTAACAAAGATTATATCTTGTTAATTATAAAAAAAGACGATTGTCAATTAAAAAAAGGAATTTTCTTTAGATAAGTTTTTGGCTTTTGCTATCGAGTCGGGGGTCTCATTGGAAGCGGTCTCTCTACCTAACAAGATAGAGGAAAGACTCGCCTACACCTACCCTCCCCAGATCCTGCTCTTGAGTGGGATATACTGGGTTTGTTTGTTTGTTTGTTTGTTTAAGTTTTTGGTTTAAAAAAAAAAGCCTCCAGGAATCAAACACATGACCTCAAGAATAATTCACAAGCATATTACCATTAGGCTATGCTCTGAGAACAAACCTAATCCTAACCTTAAAATATATATATTAGGTTTTTAGATCTACCCAAAAAGAAAAGGTTCCCGCTAATTTTTCGTGACACCGCCATTTTATATTAATCTATCTTTTTAGGTGGTTTGGACCGCCCAGAAAACCCAAATAACATCGAACCTCTTCTATACTTACACAAACCTGCAAAAATTTAGATCTAATCTCCTTCTCCCACACAAAGTGTAAACCCTAATGCCCTTTCTAAATCCTTCAGATTTATTGAAAGTTTTTAGTAATAATGCTTATATTTCATGTAGGATTGGTGTTGAAGCTTATACTTCAAAGTTATTGTTCAAGTTTGCAGCTTTTACGAGACTTTCATCTGCTTTTTGTAAGGTTAGAGTTTTGTTTTGAGCACTTCTTTAAAGTTCATATATATATATATGTGTGTGTGTGTGGTGTGTGTTTGACTTCATATTTTAGAGTAGTTTATGCAGTCCGGCCATGTGCGTGGTCCCTAATGTCGGCTTATGTATTCGAGGATATGATCCTTTTTTGTCGTTTTTAAATTTATAGGTGCAACTTGGTTGATTTATGTTACATTATGGGTAACAAATACGATGCATCTTTCTATATCTATCTTTAGTATGAAACTTGTTTGATTTAAGTTAGAACTGTTTAGAAACTAGTAAAGTATGAAAGACACTGTCACCCTTAAAATAATTGACAATCATATAAACTTGTTAATAACTAACAGAAAGTAATTATATTGTTTAAAATTAAAATAAGTCAACAATGCATCTCGCTATATCTTTAAAATTATATTGTTTGAAAGTACAATGCTTTAAATCAAGAATAGATAGCAGTGATAGTTACTCATTATTCAATTTGGGTAAAAATTAGCTAAAATTGTCCAAGTGATAGCCTAAATCCGAATTGACCAATGCTTGTAAAAAGCTAATTGCAAGATGACTTCAAGAATATCCGATCAATATGTACTAAATCATGTTGATTTGTTCATGTTTCATTGGTAAATGTTGATTTGTTTATGTTGTTTGTAGTTTAATAATTTAGTTCACGGTGTATTGATGATTTGTTTAGTTCATTTGTGTTTTTTTGTTATATACTAGGAAATTGTAATATGTCTAAACAAAAGAAACGAGGTAAACGTGGGGCCGCTACTTGCGCAACAAAAATCGAAGAAGACGATTATAATATTGAATTTAACAAAAATGGTCAACCAGTTGGTGGCAATGTGAATAAGTTTATCTCATGGATAGGAGTGAAAGCAAAGATTGAAATCCCTATCATATTCCGACGAAAGATATTGACAATCAAATATGGGAGAATTTATGGACCGATACAAAGGTAATAATTCTTTTTTTCTTTTATCAATTGTTATAAGCATGAACTATTATTTATTATGTTTTATTGACAATCAAATATGGGAGAATACTAAACTTTTTTATGTTTTGTAAATACTTAGAATACGTGGCGTCTTCAAGACAACTTGGGTAAATCCTTTTTTTTAAAAGAGCGAAAAAAAGTCATACAAATTGGCAAAGTACTCTACAACAAAATTTGTAAATATAGGCAAGACTCCTTTTGAGAAGTATAAGAGTCTTGATGAAGAACATTGGAATGAATTTGTTGCTCAAAGGACTAATCCGACTTTTTTGGTATATGAGAATTAATATTTACTTTTATTATTACTACTATCAATATTATTGTGATATATATACATTCATTAGTAATAATTTGTTTATTTTGTTTGAAGGAAAAAAGTCGAAAAGCTAAAGCAAGCGCAAAGGCAAACAAAAACTTTTCTCATCTAGGACGTCTCTCATTTGCGAGGTTAACTCCTGAAAAAATTGAAGAAAGATGGTCTCATCTTTTATAAAAATATCCAGATCTTGATAATATTAAAGATCCACGTACTAGAAAGTTTATCACCGGGAACATGATAAAAAACAAACAAACCAAAATGTATGAACTTGCGGATGATGCAATGGTATCATATCCTGAATTGGTAATTTAATATATATTTATTTAGTTATATAAAAATATATGTATTATAGTAAGTTGTTTTAACAATTGTATATTTTTATAGGCTCGTTTGGAAAAACAAATGATTGATGATGGTAGTTATGGTCTTGGGAAAGAGGACCCATTAACTAAATTTTTTGGACCTGTGCATGGAGGACGATCGCGTGCATTTTCTAATATCATAGGTAATATATTATAAATACTATATGTATATATATACACACACACACTTATATAAATGTTGATGCAATTTTAAATATATACTTTCTTTATAGGACACACAATGGTTCACGGAGGCTTATTTCAAGGTGGTAGACAACAAAGTCATAATGATGTGTCTACTACTCAAAGAAGAAGTGATGTAGGGTTGGACTCGAGTCTTGATGTTCGAGGCTCGAGGTGTGGGTCCGGTGGATCTCATATTCACTATCCACCTATCAAGGTATATTTATATCATGTTAATATAAACATTTTAATATATATATATATATACACATCATATTTGTTTTTAAAATTGTTATATTGCTTTGTAGGAGGTTTTATTCTGTGAGTTGTTATTCCCGTATAATTCTAGTATGGAGAAAATAATAGGTACTGGGTCTGTGCATCCTACTACTAATAGATTGTTACATGGGAGACAAATGCACGATGATTATGTGAAAGTTCAAGTAGAAACCATTGATTCAAAGTTTCAGTATGTGCCTCTCCCTCCTGTTTCTTGCTATGATGAACTTAAAGATATTGGTGATGCTTGTGGTTATTTTATTCAGTGGCCGAGAAACGCCATAAATGTATATTTATTTATTAAAAGAATTATATATACTTTATTTTATCTTTTCATAAGATTTACTCTAATATGTTTGTTAACTTGTAGCTTTCGAACACAGAGACTCCTTGCCGGAACCAAACCCTGCCACGGACACCACTCAACTCGTGTTATGTACCACAGGTTATGAGTGTTTTTTGGTTTTTTAAATTGGATTATATGTTTATACTAGTCGGGCTATTTAGGTTTAAGGTGTTATGATGCAAATAATGTTATCAATATTAAAAAATTAATGTTGATAACATATAAACAAAAGTACATATACTTTATAACTTTTTTATTTTTTATTTTAGTTTTCGCCATCTATACAACGTGTTGAATATCAAAGTCAATTTGAACAAGACCCAACGGAATATGATCAAATATATATGGCTAGTATGGGAACGTTTACGGATATGGTAATCAACAACTCAATTTCTACATTTTATTATTTGTGTGTGCGTGTGCATATATATCTAACTACTAATTTTTTTGATATAGTTTGAACCAGCCCCACAAGTTCACGTGACACAAGTTCCTCCTCCAACGGTAACGTAAGTATTTTGTTTAGAATTTACATGCATATCTTAAGGATTTTCTTATTTGGGTATTGATTGTTTGGGTTATTACATGATAATTTGGGCTTATATTATTTAGGTATTCAGGTTGTTAGAATATGTTATATTTTTAGTTAAAAAGATTCGGATTTGCAAAACTAATCAAGTGTGTGTATATTTTTTGATTCATGTCTAACTAAATTTATTTCTTTTTTGTTTTACTTTTTTAGATTTGGAAGTCAACCACCCGGTCCTATGTCACACAAGTGAAGATCGAAAGTTAGTCGCAAACGTCATGAAGTGGTTTCTTAAAACGGTATTTGGAAAATAGTAGCTATGATATGTAGATTTTTATATATTCTAATATCGTAGTTGGACAAGTACCTTTGTATTAGTATCTAGTGAAAACTAGATTGTTTTGATTTTGACTATTTTTTAGTATTACATGTCTAGATTTATGCAATTTAAACATGAACTTTATATTTAATATTCGACCTTGATGCTTTGGTTTGAATTCTATGGGTTTTGATTGTATGTTTATAAAATATTCTTGTGTGATTTAGTTTATAAAATATTGTTATGCGCTTTGGTGTTGGTAACATTTTGTTTTAGTTGTGGTTTTTATAAACATCTGGATTTATATAATTTTTTTTCAATTTAGATAAAAACAATTTTAGGCGGTTGACATCCAATCTCCAATTTTCGAGCGGTTTAATTAATAGCCTTTTATTTGGATCTTTTTGGGCGGTGCATATATCTTTTTGGGCGGTTTTCATAACCGCCCAGAAAAATAATTTTAATTTTTGCAGCGACCTCTTTTAAGGCGGCTAAAAACTGCCCAAAAAAACTTTTTCACCGCCTATAAAAATGATTTTTGTACTAGTGTCATGAAATTCAATATTTTTGAGCTATTGGAAGTTAGAAGAGAAATCTTTAATACATGAAGTATAAGACGTATAAATAGCATGGTTGTAAAACTTCCTAGGCACGATTAGATCGTCGACTGGGAAATTATGAGTACTCGATCTAGGGAAGTATTTGGAGAGTACTCGGACGTGATAACTTATAAAGAAATTAGTTTTTGAGAAATTATAAATATGTCAAATATTGTAAGTTTACTAATATTTATAAAGGAATATGTAGATATTAATATAAATAAAAAGAATTCATGTTCACAAACAAAAATATTTCAAAACTTAATATTAATTATTTAATATTATAGGCGTAATAATAATTAATTATCATATTTCAATGTATTACCATAAAAAACAATAAAATCTAGCGAAAATCAGTGAAAAACAGCGACAATCGATGAACTATGATGAAAATTCGAGTTGCCTGAGTTGTACCGAGTAGAGCCGAGTTTGACCGATTCCGAATAATGTGGACCGAGTTAAAGAAAAGTGTATCGGCACCTTGTCGAGTACCCAGTACTCGCCGAGGACTTGGCCGCCTAGGTTGAGTACCCGGCCACTTATGCCGAGTTTTACAACACCGATAAATAGTCGTTTTCTAGGAAGAAAAAAAAAGAATACATCTATAGTTCTATACTTATCTACTTAAAGTGTGCATGTTACATCATATTTTGTACCTATTTATCATTACTAATTGACAAACGAATGAGCAAGATCTATTTTTTCTAAAGAAGCAACTAAAATACAAAAAACCCTCACATATTGAGAAATATCTTGTTTCAATCATAATCTATAAAATCAAATGAAGCAACACGAATTTAGTTACCAAGAAAACTGGTAGCCTACGTGGGGAATTATAGTCATCTTCTACACAATTAGTGAATACAACCACTTGTGAAATTGTGGATTTGTGGGGACAAAAAGTCCTTTACAGATATGTGATTTTTCAGAAGAATGTTCAAAAATTATTTTAGAGCTTTTCTTATAAATCTTTTAAAAAAGAGGATGTTTCATGTTTTATGTTTGACTGTTATATGCATGTTAGGTTGTAAACGAGCTTGATCAGTTGTGTTTGGGTTGTGTAATGATTTCCGCCTTTAGTGTAGATTATCTATTATCCTAAATAATATTAGAGAAAACATATATTAGTTAATTAGGTCATGTATATTCTACTTTTTGCATTCAGAACATATATAGATTTTCATTGTAACTATCCTCTCTTTACTGTATATATAGTTGATAAAAAAAATACGCAATAGCTTAAGGAGTTTTAATTTATTATTCTATACTTGTTAAAATTTTATATATATATATATATATATATATATATATATATATATATTTCAATTCGTTTCTGCTTATTTTTATTCTTTTTAATGTTGAGGGGCTTATGTGTCATTCTTGAAAGTTGTGAGCTGTTGCTGTATGTTCGTAGCTTCTTTAAAGGGTGTTGCTGTGCAGCTGTATTCTATGGTGCTATATATTCATCGCTTGATGCTCTGCTAGGGTTAACACAAAATTAGGGTTTCTCATCTTCTTCATCAGAAATCATTCGGTCATCGTTTCGAGTTGATCTTCTGCGCAATCGGTGTCAACAAGCAACTCATCATTGCTTGTTTAGTATTCTAATTACAGTTTTCACTCTGTTGATGTACCTATTCTTTTATAATTTGTGTTCATTGTTTGTTCTCACAACATTTGTTGAGACTTGAGTTGTTTGTAATCTTCATAAGATTTGATTACATTTTAATCCAGAAAAGTTTACATGGTATCAGAGCCATGTGCTCTTGATATCTGACTGTCTTTTCTGGTTATCGTCATTAACCCTGGTAATCCTAGGGTTTGTGTGTTTCATCATTAAAAATGCTACATCGAAGGATGAGTTTCTTCGATCTTGATCTGGAATCTATACCAGGGACTCTGTATCTGTCTCATACTGTCATCCTACCGTTTGGAGGATCTGAAGACTGTACAACCCTAAGTAAAGGTTGTACAAATATTGGAATAAGGGTCAAAAGTAACCCTTGAATCTGGTTTTCTGACTTCCGCTATTGTGATTGGGTTAATCTCAATCATCTAGTATTTTCTGTTTCATCTTACTTCTGAAAGTCCCTAATCGGGCACCCCACTGTAAGGTGTTATCTTCCCTTGTTATCTAGTTCTTGCATTTTAGGCATTCTTGGATTGGGCTAGATGGACCAGTATTGATTGTATGTTTGAGATTGCATTCATCTGCATTTTTATATTCTTTATGGGTCTCTTGTAAGGCCCCGTTCCCGGGCACCTCACAGTTGGTCATTAATCGCACATAAAACGTACAATTATTTAAAATATCGCAGCGGAAATTAATTTAAAACCATTTCATATATTTTAATGACAACTTTTGCAAAGTAATACAATACAGTTAACCGTTACAAAATATTATAATTGCATTACATCACAAAAATGTCATTGTTATACTAATGGATGCCATCCCAAAAATGCCAAGTAGTTGCCCCGTGTCATCCTCAGCAACTCTTACCTGCCAACTGGAAAATACATAAAAGTCAGCGTTGCTGAGTGAGTTCTAGTTTTATAAATAAAATAACTTACTTTCTTAGAACCTTTCTTTACTTTCATACGCGATTATACGTCATATGTACAGAGAGAGAATATTATTATTAACTTTCATTATCATTCATTTTCCTATCACATCATATTCATAGCATGCTTTCATTTCATGCTTTTTATTAGCATTCTCATACTTCCGTTCTCATTCTTTCATAACGTACTTTACATCATTCATTTACTTTCTTACTTTGTACGTTACGTCATTCTTTCACTTTCATATGGATCGATGAACAATACCCCGAACATTGTGCACGAAGCTAATGTTAAACCTGTGGTCATTAAACCACGAACATTGTGCCCGAAGTTGATCCAGTCACCAAGGGCAAGTCATTTCTCCTATTCGTTCAAACCAATTGGTAATACCTTAAACATTGTGCACGAAGCTGATGCTGGACCTGTGGTAATTAAACCATGAACATTGTGCCCGAAGCTGATCCAGTCACCTAGGGGATACCAAAGGGCCTTGTTAATCTCAATGATTGACCCTGTTTGCATTCTCTGGGGTAGCTAACCCGCATCCTAGTTGAGCTAACGACAACATGGTCGTGCACCTCCTTTTATTTGCTTGCAAGCCATTCTTTCGTTCATTACGTTTTACTTTTCATCTTTGTTATCTTTCACTTCGTTACGATATTCTTTACGTTCTTTCATTCATTTGTCATACTACGTAAAGTAATAACATAATATTTAACGTATTTTATAACATAAAATAAATACGTTTACATACTATTTAAAGATAACACATTATACATACCATACATCCATCATACATTCCATAACCTTAAAACATCCCATAATCACGCTTAAAATGGGTAATCATAGCCCATAAGTCAAATCAGGTCAAACCCTAAACTTTTTGCTTTTCCTGAAATTTCAAAAATATTTCTAAGTGTCTAGGCGCATGGGCACTATTTAGGCGTTTCTGCCTGTTCTGTTCAGACGCTTTGCTACTATTTAGGCGCATGGACACTATTCAAGCGCTTGGGTTTAACACTTAGCCATTCTGGGCAATCTTCCTAGGCATTTGGGTACTATTCAGGCGCATGGGGCCTGACTTAGGCACATGGGCCTGACTTAGGCACATGGGCATCTAAGCGGTTGGGTACTGTTTGGACGTTTGGGGTGTCTGGGCGGTTGGGAACACTTAGTAAATTAGACCGTTGGGCACATGGGCCACTGTTTAGGTGCATGAGCAACTAACTATCACTAATTTAACATAAATCAGTCCCACCCCAACATATATCATGTTCTAATCTTAGTATTAACATTCTAAGCATCATAACATAAACATAACCACATATAAACCCCAAATTAACACCCTCACACATACATATTCATACACACACATACGGGTAAAACCCATTTTTTATAAAAACATGAACACATGCATTTCCAGCCCCAAAATTTGTTAAAAACATGTTAAAAGGGGGTTCTAGAACTCACCTTAGCCGCTTTCGAGCTTAAACCCTTCTCTTGAACTTCTCAGATGTTTTTAACACCTAAAACCCACTAAAACACACAACTGAACATACAATAACACACATAAGCATATATCTGAGGTTAAGTCGACCAAAAACAACTTAAAACATGAAATCTTACCTTAAACTTCGAATTCTTCTTCTTCCTCTCTCTAAAACTCGAATTCTCTGTTGTTTCTCTCTCTAAAACCGAAGGAGAATGAAGTGTTCAGGCTAGAGTGGGCGGCTATGCTCACTTTTGTACCAACTTTTGATACTTTTGTCACTTTGGCACCTTTAACCCCTCTACTTGGGTTAAATGACATTTTTCTCCTGTTTTATTCGCGTTTATTCTTTCGTTTTCGTCTATAAAAATTCCGGGTGTTACAAGTCCACCCCCTTATATAGGTTTCATCCCCGAAACCTGTTATTTCTTAAACAGATGAGAGTAATGCTGCCTCATCTCTTCTTCAGTCTCCCACGTAGACTCGGATCACTTCCTGTGCTTCCACTGTACACACATAAGAGGAACCACTTTATTCCTTAACCTTTTCTCTTTTCGATCAATGATCGCCACTGGTTGCTCCACATAGTTGAGCCGTTCATCTACTTTGATATCCTCCAGTGGTACGACCATATCCTTGTCTGCCAAACACTTCCGCAGATGAGATACATGGAATGTCGGGTGAATTCCACTTAACTCATCAGGCAGTTCCAACCTATAGGCCACCTCTCCTACACGAGCAATGATTCGGAAAGGTCCTATGTATCTCGGGCTCAACTTGCCCCGCCTTCTAAACCGAATGATACCCTTCCAAGGTGAGACTTTTAACATAACCCTATCACCCACTTGGAACTCAATCGGTCTACACCTTTTATCGGCATACGACTTTTGTTTGTCCTTAGCTGGCTTCATAAAGGCTTTGATCTTTTCTAGTTTCTCAGTCGTCGCCTCGATCACCTCAATACTTCCTAACTCTTTCTGACCAATGTCACCCCAACAAACGGGTATCCTACATCTCCTATCGTATAGCATCTCGTATGGTGGCATGCTAATGCTGGCATGATAACTGTTGTTATATGAGAACTTAGCTAACGGTAAGTGGTCATCCCAACTTCCTCCAAAATCAATCACACACGCTCGAAGCATGTCCTCAAGTGTCTGGATCGTTCTCTCAGATTGGCCATCTGTCTAAGGATGATAAGCCGTGCTAATATGTAGCCTTGTCCCCATCGCGTCATGGAATCTCTTCTAAAACTTCGATGTGAATCGGGTGTCATGATCCGGCACGATAGACACTGGCAGACCATGACGAGCTACAATCTCCTTGATGAACAGATCCGCCAGTCTCTCGGATGAATTCGTCTCGTAGATCGGTAGGAAGTGAGTACTCTTGGTTAGACAATCAACAATCACCCACATAGCATCGTACCCCTCATTGTGGGGGGTAACTTCGTAATGAAGTCCATGGTGATGTGCTCCCACTTTCACTTGGGTATATTCGACGGTTGGATCTTCCCATAGGGCTTCTGATGTTCTGCCTTCACTTGCAAGCAAGTAAGGCACTTACTCACATACTCCACCACGTCATGTTTCATACCCGGCCACCAGTAGTCTTTCTTCATGTCTTGATACATCTTGGTGGCACCGGGATGAATGGAGTATCGAGTTTTGTGAGCTTCATCCATGATTCGCCCTCGCAGGTGTCCATAACGAGGGATCCACATTCGTCCAAAGCGGGTTCTAACCCCGTGGGTGTTTTCTCCTAGTTCCACGACTAGACCTCTCATTCATTCAAAGTTGAGGCGATCTTCTTTCAATGCCTCATCTTGAAACCCTTTGACATGCGTCATCATGTCAGAGGTCATAATTAACTGATAAGCCGTCACCCGAATCGGCTCAGATCTCTCCTTTCGGCTAAGGGCATCTTCCACCACGTTGGCCTTACCCGGATGGTATTGGATCTCGTAATCATAATCCTTTATGAGCTCTAACCATCGCCTCTGCCTCATATTCAAATCTTTCTACTGGAAGAATTACTTCAAGCATTTGTGGTCAGTGAAGATGGTGCACTTCATCCCGTATAGGTAGTGCCGCCAAATCTTCAAGGCAAAGACCACCACTGCTAACTCCAAACGTGTGTAGGGTAGTTGACTTCGTGGATCTTCAGCGGTCAGGATGCGTAGGCTATCATCCTTCCACGTTGCATCAACACGCAACCTAGCTCCGAATAAGATGCATCCGAATATACAACTAGGTCTTCACTCCCTTTGGGGTAATGTTAAGACAGGAGCTTGTGTTAATCTCACCTTTAACTCATCGAAAGCATCCTCTTGTTCTCGACCCCAAATGAATTTCACATCCTTGCGAGTCAACTTGGTCAAAGGTGAGGCTAGCTTAAAAAGTCTTGGATGAATGTTCGATAATATCCCGCCAATCCTAAGAATCTACGGATCTCGGATGGCGTCTTTGGAGACTTCCATTGCATCACCGCTCCACCTTTGCCGGGTCTACCATAATCCCCTCAAGATTTACCACGTGACCCAAGAACTGAACTTTGCGCAACCAGAACGCGCACTTGGAGAACTTAGCATACAACTTCTCCCTTCTTAATGTCTCCAACACTTTTTGAATATGACCGGCATGCTCTTCTTCACTCCTTGAATAAACCAGGATATCATCGATAAATACAATCACTGATATATCCAACATCGACTGACACACTCGATTCATCAAGTCAATAAAAGCAGCTGACACATTAGTCAAGCCAAGAGACATAATGAGAAACTCGTAGTGTCCATAACGCGTGTGAAAAGCTGTTTTAGGAATATCTCGCTCCTTCACATTCAACTGATGGTAGCCAGATCGAAGGTCTATTCTTGAGAACCAACTGGCACCTTAGAGCTGATAAACAAGTCATCAATACTCGGTAATATATACTGATTCTTCATCGTCAACTTGTTCAATTCACGGTAGTCAATACACATCCTCATACTACCATCCTTCTTTTTCACAAATAAGACCGGAGCACCTCAAGGAGAGATACTCGGTCTAATGAACCCCTTATCGAGCAACTCCTGCAGTTGCTCCATCAATTCCTTCATCTCTAAAGGAGCCAAACGATACGGTGCCTTAGCGACAGTCTAAACATCGGGTATCAAGTAAATTTGAAATTTGATTTCACGATCCGGTGGCACAACTGGTAAGTCCTCTGGGAACACATCGGGAAAGTCACACACCACCGGTACATCGGACAATTATGGTATTGACGTGTCCACATCTTTTACGTAGGTCAGATAGGCACTACATCCATGCCTCATGCACTTTCCCACCACTGCCATCGAAATCACTTTCGGAATAGTCATAACTCGATCACCGTATATCGTCATCGAACTCCCATCAGGCACTGTCAGTCTAATCATCTTCTTATGACACACGATGTTTGCTTCATAGGTTGCTAACCAATCCATCCCTAGTACTACATCAAATCCACCTAGGGGCATCACATGTAACTTAGCAGCAAACTTATGACCTTCTAATTCTATGGCACAGTCCTCTATCACATCAGTAATTCTAGTGGACTTACCAATAGCAGTTTCTACATCAAAGGGCTCATCAATACATCTACTAATAACATGCAATTTAGCACAGAAAGTAGCAGAAATAAAACTCCTACTAGCACCAGAATCAAATAACACAGAAGCAAGAGTTTGGTTTATTAGAAACGTACCTGACACAACATCGGGTCCGTCCTAGCCTCCTCTCTGGTCATCGTGAATGCTCTGGCGCTCGCCCTTTGCTCCTCAGTCCCGGTCTTCTTCCCCGCTCCGGAACTTTCTGCCCTCGGCTTCTTGCACTCCCTGCTCAGGTGGCCTACTTCACCATAGTTGAAGCACCTCACTGCTCTGCAATCTCTAGAGATGTGGTCGGGCTTCCTGTACTTGAAACAGACATTAAGCCCCAGCCTGCACTCACCAGCGTGCTCCTTCCCACACTTACCATACTTCTTCATCCCCGATCCTGTTGCAACTACCCATCGATCATCAATCCTCGCCTTCTTGTTATTCGGGGTGAAGTCACCATGCCCAAACCGTTTCTGGTTCTGATCATCACCACCCGTCTTCTTCCCCTCGACCACCATCACCTCCCTCTCATCATACAACCTCCCAGCAAATCAACTACTGACCTAAACGTACCCGGTCGGGCGGTAATCATGTGCCTGCGGATATCCGCCGGCAAGCCCTGGATGTATTTCTTGATCTTTCGTGACAGGGGCGTCACCTGATCTGGTACCAGCCATGCCATCTCGTTGAACTTGGTGGTATATTTCTGATGTGTAATGGTTCCCGCCTCTAACTATAAGAACTCTCTCTCCACCTTGTCCAACTCCCGATGAGGACAGAACTCCTCAATCACCAACTTCTTCAGCTCGCTCCACCTCATTCTACCAATCGCCCTGCTACCCTCGGCTTGGACAATATTGTCCCACCAGCATAGAGCCGAGTCGACAAACGAATGGGTGGCAAACTTTATCTTCTGGTCTTCTCGGCACTCGCTGATTTCCAGAACGGCCTCCATCTCCCTCACCCATCGGTGAGCAATAGCAGCAGTGCCATTACCATCAAAGGTATGGGGCTTGCATCTTTAGAATGCCCCATAGTTACAGTCACGCTCTGCCTCTTGCGCAAGCTCTTCCTCCTCCTCTTCCTCATCAGTAGGAATAACCGTCTCGGTCTCAGGTTGCTCTTTCCATCCCGATGACCTATTCCTCTCCTTCCTTTCTCCTTTCCTAACATGCTTAATCACTTCGGTCACCACAGACGGCAAGATTGTCTGCATGACCTGATGAACCTCCTCCACCACGGCCTCCTTCACCGAGGCTCTCAAATTAGCACTCTTATCACCATCCTCATGATGAGGGGTCTCAGGCTCCTCATCTGTCACCTTTTCAACCCTGGGCCTTCCTTTGGTGACCCGTGGTCCAGCACCACGTCCACCACGTACTCCGCCACGTGAAGCCTTAGAAGATCTACCTCCAGCCATCCTCTAACACACTATAAGATTTAAACACTAACACGGTCATTCAAGGTAATAGCTTAGTTTATGTCAAGTATAGTAAGTCCCTAATTACAGTGGCTAGTTGTGATTAGCTACTTACTTTACTCTTCATACTCCAAGCATTTCCTATCCTGACTACATCAGTATCTAAATCTACTAAGTGCAAACAGATCAAATAACATGCGCACATAATACCGGTTAACACTAAAGAAAATACCTGATGGCATGTAGCTACTCGGGCTGGCATCCCTTCCCTTTGTCCCATTCTCAATTTAAGTTTAGGTTTCTTTTGAAAATATTTACCCATTTCACTTAAACTTTGGCTCTGATACCAACTTGTAAGGCCCCGTTCCCGAGCACCTCACAGTTGGTCATTCATTGCACATAAAACATACAATTATTTAAAACATTGCAGCGGAAATTAATTTAAAACCATTTCATATATTTTAATGACAACTTTTGCAAAGTAATACAATACAGTTAACCATTACAAAATATTATAATTGCATTACATCATAAAAATATCATTGTTATACTAATGGATGCCATCCTAAAAATGCCATCCTAAAAATGCCAAGTAGCTGCCCCATGCCATCCTCAGCAACTCTTACCTGCCTATTGGAAAATACATAAAAGTCAGCATTGCTGAGTGAGTTCAAGTTTTATAAATAAAATACCTTACTTTCGTTAGAACCTTTCTTTACTTTCATACACGATCATGCATCATATGTACAGATAGAGAATATTATTATTAACTTTCATTATCATTCATTTTCGCATCACATCATATTCATAGCATGCTTTCATTTCATGCTTTTTTAGCATTCTCTTACTTTCGTTCTCATTCTTTCGTAACATACTTTACATCATTCATTTACTTTCTTACTTTCTTACTTTCTTACTTTGTACGTTACGTCATTCTTTCACTTTCATATGGATCGATGAACAATACCCTGAACATTGTGCACGAAGCTGATGTTAGACCTGTGGTAATTAAACCACGAACATTGTGTCCGAAGCTGATCCAGTCACCTAGGGCAAGTTATCTCTCCCATTAATTCAAACCAATTAGTAATACCCCGAACATTGTGCACGAAGCTGATGCTGGACCTGTGGTAATTAAACCACGAACATTGTGCCCGAAGCTGATCCAGTCACCTAGGGCATACCAAAGGGCCTTGTCAATCTCAATGATTGACCCGTGTGCATCCTTTGGGGTAGCTAACCCGAATCACAGTTGAGCTAACGACAACATGGTCGTGCACCTTCTTTTATTTGCTTACAAGCCATTCTTTTGTTCATTACGTTTTACTTTTCATCTTTGTTATCTTTCACTTCGTTACGTTATTCTTACGTTCTTTATTCATTTGTCATACTACGTAAAGTAATAACATAATATTTAACGTATTTTATAACATAAAATAAATACGTTTACATACTATTAAAAGATAACACATTATACATACCATACATCCATCATACATTCCATAACCCTAAAACATCTCATAATCACGCTTAAAATGGGTAATCATAGCCCATAAGTCAAATCAGGTCAAACCCTAAACTTTCCGCTTTTCCTGAAATTTCAAAAATATTTCTAAGTGTCTAGGCGCATGGGCACTATTGGTCATTTCTACCCTGTTCAGACGCTTTGCTACTATGCAAGCGTATGGACTTACACTTGGTCATTTACACTTAGGCGCATTGGCCTATTTAGGCACATGGACACTATTCAAGCGCTTGGCTTTAACACTTAGCCATTCTGGGCAATCTTCCCAGGCGTTTGGGTACTATTCAGGCGCATGGGCCTGACTTAGGCGCATGGGCATCTTGGCGGTTGGGTACTGTTTGGACGTTTAGGGTGTCTGGGCGGTTGGGAACACTTAGTAAATTAGACCGTTAGGTGCATGGGCCACTGTTTAGGCGCATGAGCAACTAACTATCACTAATTTAACATAAATCAGTCCCACCCCAACATATATCATGTTCTAATCTTAGTATTAACATTCTAAGCATCATAACATAAACATAACCACATATAAACCCCAAATTAACACCCTCACACATACACATTCATACACACACATACGGGTAAAACTCATTTTTTATAAAAACATGAACACATGCATTTCCAGCCCCAAAATTTGTTAAAACATGTTAAAAGGGGGTTCTAGAACTCACCTTAGCTGCTTTCAAGCTTAAACCCTTCTCTTAAACTTCTCAGACGTTTTTAACAGCTAAACCCCACTAAAACACACAACCCGAACATACAATAAAACACATAAGCATATATCCGAGGTTAAGACGACCAAAAACAACTTAAAACATGAAATCTTACCTTAAACTTTGAATTCTTCTTCTTCTTCTCTCTAAAACTCGAATTCTTTGTTGTTTCTCTCTCTAAAATCGAAGGAGAATGGATTGTGCAGGCTAGAGTGGGCGGCCATGCTCACTTTTGTACCAACTTTTGATACTTTTGTCACTTTGGAACCTTTAACCCCTCTACTTGGTTAAATGACATTTTTCTCCTTTTTTATTTACGTTTATTCTTTCTTTCTCATCTATAAAAATATCTGGGTGTTACATCTCTGCTCCTCCTTTAACACCTGGCCAGTCATCTCATTGACCGGGTATCTGGTCCCTGAAGGGATTCGTATAGTTCCACCTCTTGTTTAGTTGTTTGTTATCTTGTGTGGTTATTACAATGGCTGTGGTTAACATGTCTCCCACTTTAGTTAGTAGTTTGGATTTTGGTGATCCTCTTTATCTACATGCTAGTGATACTGGTACTCTCACTTTGGTTTCTGTTGCACTCAAAGGAACTGAGAACTATAATGTGTGGGCTAATGCTATGGAACTTGCGTTTCATGTTAAAACAAATTTGGATTTTTTGATGGTACTTGTGTTAAATCTACTACTGATGAGGTTCTAGCTAGGCAATGGGATTGGTGTAACTCAGTAGTTTTGTCATGGATCCTCAATTCTATTTCTGAAGAACTTTTTATGGGTTAATTTTTTTCAAAACTTGCGTCTAAAGTTTGGCTTGAGTTAAAAGAAACTTATTCAAAGGTTGATGGGTCTGTGATTTTTAAATTGCATCAACAAATTAACAACTTAAAACAAAATGGTAATCCTATTTCTGAATACTATCATAAGCTGTCCTCCATATGGAGACAGTTAGATGTCTTAAATGATTTACCTACTTGTACATGTGATCTTCTGAAAAGGTTTAAAAATATAATCAAAGCCTACGGTTGATGTAATTTTTAATGGGTCTTGATGATAAATATTTGCCTATGAGATCCTCTATACTTTCAAAAGAACCATTGCCTTCAGTTAAGGCTGCATTTTCCTTATATCAGGTGAGGAGTCTCATAGGGAAATAGCATTATCAAATTTATCTCAGCCTGCTGCCTTTGTCTCTAAATCTAATGGGGTAAAACAAAAATTTAACAACAAAGGTTTTTCTTTAAATGTTCTAATTGCAACAAAAACGGTCATACAATTGAAAAATGTTTTGAAATAATTGGGTATCCTGCAAACTACAAGGGTAAGGGGACTGGTAATAAACCAAAGGTAAATAATATTATGTCTGACACCTCTGTGAATCTAGGAAGGTCTTATCAACTGTCTGCTGATCAGTATGCCAAGCTCATGAATCTTCTAAGTGATCCTATTACTGGGGATCAAGGAACTTCAAATATGGAAGGTACTATGTCAGATAGTGTCTGTTCCTCTTTTTTTATGGAGTTTCTAAATCTGAACCTAGAAACCTTAGAGGTTGGGTCATAGATTCAGGTGCTAATCAACATATGGTTTTATCTAAAGAGTCAATGTTTGACTTAATTGATGTTGCAGGACCGGGTGACAGGTTATGCACTTTACAACACAATAACACAAAGAGGAGAGTATGCAACAACACTTAACAATTCAAATAGGGAACTGAGAAAATCAGTTTTGAGAACTAAGAAACACAAGTGTATATGAGACAGAACAAGAACAACACGAGTAGTTGGTTTTCAAGGTTGATGTATATTGCTCTCTAGTTCCTTACAAGTGGTTTACAAAGTTCTTCAAAATAAGTTACAAGGACCAGAAATACTTATACTACAATCTACAGCCGACCATACTTTAAAGGCCAGCTGGATACATGATCTAGACAACAAAATCAATGTAGAGTCAAAAGGCAGATTGCCTTTTGACTAGTGACTATGACATGCCATAGCTCACATACTAATATATTACAAAAAGGATTAAGTACATAAAGTGGAAAGTTACAGACTCAAGACCTCAATGTACAGTTTACCAAAAGCATGGAATTTTTCACCAACTCATGTAAAGTTGGTGTCTTGTCAGAGTTGCAACGAAAAGTGGTTCAGCTTTAGGTAAAAGGTACATCAGATAAAGCATGTAATTAAAAAGTCTTCAGAAGAAATCTGTCTTCAATAGTTGGCTTCGGAAGACTTTATCCTTGAAGCTTCGGAAGACTTCATCTTTTGGCTTCGAAAGATATTGGTCTTGGCTTCGGAAGATTTCACACTTAGAGTAATTTTCTAAGGTAGTGTGAAACTTCTGAAGCATTCCACTTCAGTACACTTGTGCATGCATGCAGGGGAGACTTTGGGTGTTTGGGTTGCATGTCAAAGAGATCATGCAGAGATATATTGAACATATCCTTCCATGTGTAGATATGTTCAACACCTTGATCTCTTATGACATGCCATCTTTCTGGATTTATAGTGTATGTCCAAGACAAGATAGGTCTTCTTGATGCCAGAGGAGCTACTTGAATTGGAGTTGGTGGAGCATCCTCTTGTAGCACATCCTCGGTATGTTCTGACTCATCCTGAGGTTTGGAGTTGGATGTTTCTTTCTTCTTTTTCTTTGACTTTGGTTTCGAAACCATCCTTTTTCTCCTCTTTGAACTTTTTAACTGAGAAGACTGGCCTGCAGCACCTGATTGATCTTCTTTGTCTTTCTCAGTTAGGTCTTCCTCTCTTATAGGTTCAGATTGAGAGGGGACAGATCCCTGCTGTGGATTAGAAGAGGAAGCTTGTTGAGGTTCAGCAGGAGTTTTATGTCGTGTTGCCTTAAATGTTTGAACCTTAATCTCCACTTCCTGAGGGACCTGACTTGGTGGGGAGTGTAAGTCAACAAGTTCACCTCTTTGAATCTTCTGCTTGATTACCCTGATGTGCTCATCCATGGTGGACAGAGACATGGGACCAAGTCTCCTTCCGGAGAATCCGTACAGCTTCAAGAAGCTCATCATCTTCTACCTATCAGCAGATTTCTTCAAGTTTTTATGTATGATGGCTCTTGACTTTATCGCCTCTTACCTTAACTTTCTTTTGGTGATCTTTCTTTCTTTGGCTACCTCAAGTTAAATTTGTTTGAGGTACTCAAACTCAATGTAGTCAAAGGGTAAGGGAAGAAGTGTATCAGCCTGATAGACGCCTGTGGCACTCAGGTAGTTTATCATATTGATCCTATCTTTCTCTTTGTCTACCGAGGTTCTTATGGAGCCACATCCTCTTGTTCATGAGTTTCTTGAACTAGTGAGAGAGTAGGCACATGCTTGTAGAGTCTCTTCTATCTTCTTTCTTCTTTGATTTTAAGAAGTAGCTCTGCATCCTCTTCCTCTTTTCTCTCTTTTGACAGTTCCATGTTAGCCAGTTCATTTAACTCATCTAAGGGGAGAGAAATGATATTGTTAATATCATAGTTCCTAGTCTGTAAGTAATTGATCCTGACTACCCTTAACTCATCATCCTGAGTATTTGGTCTGGGGGTAGCCCTGATAACACTTTCCATGAGTCTTGCAGACCCAGTAGAGGAACTTTCTCCCCTTAGCTTCCTTTTCCTCTCCCTCTCCTCCTCCTCAATCTCCTCATAAGTGAATTTTCTTTTCCTTTGTCACTCACGGACCTTTGTGACTCAGGTGGAGAGAGATTTGGCCTTCATTGCTTGGTGTAGCTTCCAAGCTCTGGCCAGAGAGAGGTTGAGATGCACCTTCACCATCAGGTGTCTCATCAAGAGATTGAACCTCTACAGCAGTTGATGGTGAGACAGGGCTCTCAGGTTCTACCACTGGGCCTTCAGTCAAGGTTTCCCCTTCGAAGCTAATCTTAGGATTTGCCTCAACATCCAGTTGACCAATGATATTGCCTGATTGCCTTAGTCTTCTTCTAAGGTTAAACTCTGCAGTGTTCCTATCTTGAACTCTTTGAAGAATAAGAGTTCTTCCATCAGCATCATACCTCCACCCAAAAATATGACTTGAAGTTGGTGGGGATGATATAACTATTGGAATGCCTTTCTCAAAGTAACTCCTAATGACAGAGTCTATACTATCTACATCAATGTGAACTTGAGAAAGTTGCTGAGTACGCATATTTGCAAGTGAGGATGGTGAGTCCTCAATGTCCATACTCCCTGAAGAACTCCCAGGTTCTGTGACTGTAATGACTTTCTCCCCCTTTTTGGTAGCATCACCCTCTTGCATAGGTGAGCTAGGAGTTAGGTCAATCATATTCATAGGTTCTTGTGTTCCTGGTTGAGCTCTCCTTAAAGGTCTCCCAGCTAGTTTTTCCTTAAGATAAGATATCTCAAGTTACTGATCATTGACCCTGTGTTGCAAGGTAGTCACTTGAGATTCAAGATGACTAACCTTGGAAACAAGATAAGTGCATGTTTTTGACAGTTTGTACACCTGTAGTCTCAGATTCCCTCATCTTCATCAGAAGAATCATTAGGGATGAGAGAATTGGACCAAGGTCCTCTTCCTCATCACCAGCATGGTGTTCTTGGCTGCTGGATTTCCTCTGCGTAGTGATAGCTTCAGTTGAATTGTCAATTGGCTGAGTTGCCATGGTTGAGGTTTGAATGATGTCCCTTGCTAAAGTAAGAGCCTCTTCCATATGGATATCCTAACATGTTCAGAAGTATCCACCTCAGCGATAGGTGACAGATGTGGGCTAGACCTAGGTGACTCAAGAGCACTCATCTCTCTTTGAGTAGTGATGTAGTATGGTGACTCATGGTACTCACTGACACCTAAGTCTTCATCAGTATAGAAGTCAAGATTGGGAATGGGTTGGTTTAAGTCTAAAGGCTGGGGTGGTAGTTTTCCCTGAAGGTTGTTCACTTGAGTGTTGAGACTCAGAGTGAAGGCTTAAGGCAGTTGGGCTTGTGAGCTCATCAGGCTGAGCATGAGGAACCTTAGCACTGATCTTTGAAGTAATGGGAGTGGTTTGCTCCTCAGGGGAAGTGGGAGCTCCAGTATCCACTTCCTCATGTATAAGTATATGGGGACCTGTACGGTCTCAATAGCTTATGCAGGGGTTCGTTTGTGTTTTCTTTGGTAGGTGAGGGTGATTTGTGGTTGTTTTGGTGGTTGAGATGTAGAAGGTGTGGGTTCAACAATAGCTTGTGTTGCTAGGTTGTCACCTTGAGCAATGAGCTCTAATATTTTTGGGACAAGGGATGTTTCTACCCCTGAGAAGCCAACAGTTGGCTTCATCAAAATTTTAAAGATGTCAGGCTTCATCTGTTCCAATTTAAGAATATTACCTGTTTCCCTCAACTGTGAGCCCAGTTCACAGATAAGAATGTATTGAATATATGTAGGAAACATGTAATACTCTAAGGAGTCCAAGTTTGTAATCAAATTTGCATAAACAAATTGAGAAAACCTGAATTTGACTCCCTGAACCATTCCATGCACTATGAAGGAGAGATCTTCAGGAATCTGGTCCCACCCTCCATGCTTGTTGGACGAGCTGTGGATAACCACATGAAGTAGGTACTTCCACTGAGGTGAGACCTTCCCTTTCCTAAAGGTCTTTACAAAGAAATCTCCTTCATAGCCCATCTGCTCGAAGGAATGATTTACAGCTTCTTTTGGGAAGAACACCTCACCTTCTTCATCACCCAGCTGAAGATGAGTGTTGATGATGGCCAGAGTGATGAAGACTGTTCTCTCCTGCACTGTGGCAGATATGGATCTTCCAAAATTCAAGCAAATGATCCTCATACAAATAAGGATCAATAGTAAGGAGGTGAAGTAGTTTGACAAAGCCAAGAATTGGCATACCTCTAAGAATTATGGATCTTTCTCAGAGTTAAGCAGAGCAACCTGATTGTGTTGCCTGTGTAACTACATAGAAAATCTGGGTCATTTCGTCTGTCAAGGTTGGCCATTGTGAGAAAGCTTAAAGGTGAAGGAAGGATGAACGAAGGCGGTTTCAGAGAGAAATCTAGAATTTAGGTTTGGGGAAAAGATAAGATGATAGAAAGAGGGGGAATCGTCTGGGTTTATATGTGAAAAGGATTTGAGACAAAGTTAATGAAAGAGAATAAACTTTGAAATCCAGATGGCGGTACCACCTCTAAAAAAGTAGTTTGCTTTTTGCTCAAAAAGTGATTTTCTTGGAAATCGTAAAGCTTCTGAAGGTAAATTATCTTCGGAAGTTTAATGAAAAAGCTTCCGAAGCCAAAATGACTTCAGAAGAATTTTCCAAGAGTTTTGACAAATTTGCTTCGGAAGAGAATTTTAAACTTGGATGCTTTTTTCAAAGCTTCCGAGAGTTAATTTCTTTCGGAAGAAAAATGGTCCTTAAAAACATATAAGTGCCTAAGAGAGTTTTAAGCTTCGGAAGATATTTCAAAAATTTCTTCCGAATGCAAATTTTTACTTAGATAGTTATTTATCTTGAAGGTATATTTTCTTCCAAAGATAAAATCATATCTTCTGAAGGATCAAGATTTGTCAAAAATCTAAGAAAAACTCTTCAAAAAGTTTTTATCCATAGAAAATATGAGCTTATGAAGGTGATAAACTAGACAACTTAGGACACATGGATTTTAAAAAATAAAATGAATTAGTTTTAAGAAAAAGCTACTCAAAGTTAATCATCCCAATAGCTGATATAAGATACTTAAATTTTTGTTCATCAAAGGCTTTTGTAAACAGATCAGCGTATTGTTCATTTGTGTTAACTTTAACTTGTTTAATTAATCCCTTTTCAAAGTTATCTCTAATTAAATGATACCTGAAATTTATGTGTTTTATCTTGAGTGCTGCACAGGATTCTCTGTGATAGAGATAGCACTGTTGTTGTCAATATAAATGGGAGTCTCCTTGAAGTTTAAACCATAGTCAAGCATCTGATTCTGAATCCAAAGCACTTGAGCACAGCAACTTAAAGCAGCAATGTATTCAGCTTCAGCAGTTGATGCAGAGACACATGATTGTTTCTTGTATTGCCATGAGACAACCCTTCCACCAAGGAACTGACATTCCTTAGATGTAGACTTTGCAGTCATATTGCAACCATCATAATCACTATCTGTATATGCATACAGATTGAAGTCAGAATTTTTGGGATACCAAAGACCAAGTGTTGAGGCACCTTTGAGGTATCTTAGAATTCTCTTGACAGTGATGAGGTGAGACATCTTGGGGTTTACTTGATATCTTGCACAAATACATATGGCAAACATGATATAAGGCCTGCTAGCTGTAAGATACATAAAAGACCTAATCATAGCCCTATAAAGGTGTTCATCCACATACTCCCCTTAAGATCAGGCCCAAGGGAGTGGTTTCTTGCTATGGGTGTCTTAGCAATCTTACAATCAGTCATGTTGAATCTTTTGAGTATGTCCTGAACATACTTTGACTGACTTATGAAGATTCCATCTTCAACTTGCTTCACTTGAATTCCTAGAAAGAAATTGAGTTCCCCCATGGCACTCATTTCAAATTTGTCTTTCATCAGCTTCTCAAAGTCTTTACAGAACCTTGGATTAGTTGAACCAAAAACGATGTCATCTACATACACTTGCACTTGCAGTAAGTCATTTCCAGTTCTTTGATGAAGAGAGTTCCATCTATAGTACCCCTTATGTATTCATGTTTGCAGAGATACTGAGATAGAGTCTTATACCACTTTCATGGTGCTTGGTGTAGCCCATACAGAGCCTTATCAATCTTGCAGACATAATCAGGATGATCAGGATCTACAAAACCAGGTGGTTGTTTGACATACACCTCTTTATTAATCACCCCATACAGAAAAGGACACTTGATATCAAGTTGATAAACCTTAAAGTTCTTGGATGCAATAAATGCCAACAATATCCTAACAGCTTCTAGTCTTGTAACAGGAGCAAAGACATCAGTGTAGTCAATTCCTTCCTCTTGTATGTATCCTTGAACAACTAGTCTAGCTTTGTTTTTTATGACAATGCCTCCATCATCTTTCTTATTCCTAAACACCCATTTGGTTCCTATAGTTGTCTTCCCATGAGGAAGAGGACATAGGTTCCAAATCTTCTGTCTTTTGAATTGAAGCAGCTTCTCTTGCATGGCTTCAATCCAACTTCCATCCTTCAGAGCCTCATCAACTTTCTTAGGCTCTATCTGGGACAAGAAACAAGAGTGAATACAAACATTTGCTTCATGGGTTTGTCCTCTTGTTCTTACCCCAGTGTCAACATCTCTAATGATGTTTGTGGTAGGATGAGACTTGTGGATCCTTAACTGCGGGATCACAGCAAGTTGCTGAGAGAGATCTAAATTAGAGAAATTTAGATCTGGCATTGATGCTTCTTCCACCACATCAACACACTTATCAAGAGAAACTTGATCCAATGAGTATGTGACATCATTGATATGTTCATCTATGGAGTGGTTATCAGCATCAAGAAATTCTTGATCACTGTCACCACCACCATCATTTTCTTCTGCATTTGAAGTTTCTTTGTTTGTCTGTTATGCCTCTGAGCTAGAACTTGAAGGCATCTCAGATGTATCGCTGAATTTGTCATTGTTGTGCTGATAGAAACTTCATTTGCTGAAGTAGTTATAACTGGAGCGAAGATGTGTAACTTGAAGGTCTTCTTAGCTCAAATCTTGGATCAGGATCACCTGAAGGTAAAATGTCTGTAGATCCTGAAACATTCTCACAAGATTTGTTAGAACAGTTGGTAACTAAATCAAGATCAAATAGCCAATCTGGACCAGAACCTTTCACACTAGGAGTGTGCTCATTGAAAGTCACATTGGCTGACTCCTCAATTACTCTAGTTCTGAGATTGTATACTCTATAAGATTTAGCTTGAGAAGAGTATCCAATAAAGTGTCCATCATCTGATTTCTCAGCAAACTTGGCAATTTGATCTTTAGTATTTAAGATGTTGCATGGACATCCAAATGACCTGAGAAAACCAATGAAATGTTTTCTCTTGTGCCAAAGTTCATAAGAAGTCTTACCATGAGTCTTAGCCACTAAAACTCTGTTTTGCACATAGCAGGAATGTTGACTGCCTCTGCCCAGAAGGTGATGGGCAGTTTAGAGTCAGACAACATGGTTCTTGTAGCTTCAATCAATGTCCTGTTTGTCCTCTCAGCAACACCATTTTGTTGAGGAGTCCTGAGAGCACTGTATTGTCTTGTAATACCCTTTTTATCATAAAATGTGTCAAGGATTTGGTTCTTAAATTTAGTTCCTTGATCACATCTTATGGTTTTGACCTTGTGATCACATTGATTCTTAATCTTTAAGATGAAATTCTTCAAAATCTCAGGGGTCTCATCCTTAGTTCTAAGAAAGAAAACCCAAGTGAATCTTGTAAAGTCATCTGTGATCACCAGACAGTAAGAGGTCCTTCCTAGACTCATTACAGTGGTGGGGCCAAAGAGATCCATATGTAACAAGTGTAGGGGTGTAGTGATGGAGTTTCTTTCCTTAGGCTTGTGAGATACCTTATGTTGCTTCCCTTTCAGGCATTCACCATAATGATTATCACTTGCAAACTCCATTTTGGCATTATAGTTACCAAATCATTCTTAATCAGTTATTCATATTTTTAAAAGTTTACATGACACATTCTTTTATGCCAGAGAAAAGACTCATCACTATTAGCTTTAGATAGAAAGCATGAAACTTCTCCTGAGGGAGATGTTTCTTGCAAGTCCATCTTGTACATGATCCCTCTCCTGAGCAGGATATGCTCATGAGGAATAATCACCCTAGGCTTAAGAACAATGCACTCATGCTTAGTAAAGAGCATGTTATGACTCTGATCACAAAATTAGGATACACTCAAAAGATTGTACCCAAGATCCTTGACAAAGTTTACCTTCTCAATGCTGAGCTTACCATTTATGACCTTGCCCCTTCCAGAAATGTAACCTCCTTCATCTCCTCCAAAAGCAACTGGTACTCCATCAATTCTTTCAAAGTTTTAGAGTAGTGACCTATTACCTATCATGTGTCTGGAACAGCCACTATCAATGATCTAGATATTTTTGTTGTCTTGAGCTATTCCTGCACAAAGAAAATGATTAGTTACATTTGGAAACCCAAGCCTTATTAGTCTTGAGCTCATCAAAGAAAGTAGAAGGTAATGAAACAGTAATAGATCCTATAGTTGTGCTTTGAGGATCTCTTGCTGTTGTTGATGGAGAATTTTCAGTCACTTGGTCTTTCTTTGACTTCCACACCACCTTTGGAAGTTTGGACCTGACCTTCAATACTTCAGAAGCTTTTGAGACTTCGGAAGTTTTAATGACTGGAGCTTGGAAGATCCTGCTAACACTGCAGCAAACTTCAGTGCTTCGAAAGTATTCCTTTCTTCCGAGACCAAATTTTCCATCGAAGGCAATTTTCCACTTGCCTTTTTCTTTACTTTGGAGCTTCCGAAGGAAACAAATTTTCCTTTCGAAGCTGAATTCTTCTTAGAGCTCTTGGAAGTCCCTTTCTTGGTCATATGAAGAGTACCTCTTGGATTGTATAGACAATCCTTAGTAAGATGAGAAGTACTCTCACACATAACACATTTCATCTTTTTCTCCTAAGAGTTTTCTTCTAAGAACAAGGCTGACTTTGATCACTTCCCCTTTCGATCTTCATCTTTGCAGATGCTGAGACAGTCCCTTTGGGCTGATGACTATTCTTGGAGTTGGATGGTTCAAGTTATGTAGCAGTGGTACACACTGATCAGCCTTCTTTTTGATGCTGAGATGATTTGAACATGAACTAGAACTCTTGGTAGAAGAATTGAGGTTGATGTCTTCAGTCTTAACCATGTCAAACCCTGCAAAAATAAAAACTTGTTTCTGCTTAGAGTTAAAAGTAGCCTTGATCTCTTGAGCCCTCCTAGACTTTCTCTTGCTCTTTCTGATCAAGTTCTTCCTCATAGACTTGGTCATCTTAGGCTTCCTGCTCTCCTCAGAAGGATAGGACCCTTCTTAGAATCCTCCTCTTCACTCTTCTCAGAGGAATTCTTCACTACCACTTCTTCATCCTCTTCACTCAAGGGGTCTATGTGAGGAAGCTCATCTTCACAAAGTCCAAACCTAGGTGATCTTACAGACAAGATTGTGTGTGGAGGAGCTATCTCACTACATCCTAGTCCCTGCTTATTTTGATAACAAACTTTTGCATGCAAGGATGAGGATATGATGTTCTTGAAGGTCTCTTCTTCAAGAACACATTTTTCTGCCCTAGCTTTGCTGATCACAAGCTCAGCCTGGCATTTAGTTAACTTAGTTATGAGATCCTTGATCTGGGTCCTATAATTTGTATGCTCATGTTTTAGAACTAAAATGGTTTTCTCTAAGTCCTCTATCTTTAACTTATAGTCATTTTTAGCCTTTCTAAAATCAAATTTCAAGATGTTTAAGGACTCAAGATCAGATCTCATTTCTAAGTTATAGGACCTGTATCTGTTAACTTTAGCAATACATTCAGGAGTACAAAGATGTTCCAATACCTTGGTTTTATCATGGTCAGCCATTAATGCTTGGTTTAGATATGCATCTTCCACCTGAAAGCTCCAGTCAAAGCCTCCTTCTTTAACAGCAACTACAGCTTGCTGCTTTGGCTTCTCATTCTGGGTAGCTTTATCAGTGTAGTTTGGTCTGGATTCTGCTTGTCCACCATTTGTTCTTGGTGCCTTGCACTCCCTAGCAAAGTGGCCCATCAAATTACAGTTATAACACTTAACTTTGCTTTTATCCAACCCAAACTTTCCACTGGCTGTATTGCTGGGAAACTTCCTTCATGACCTCTTTAGAACCTCTTGGCTCTGTGAGTGAGAAGAGCCATTTGCTGGACTATCTCATGTACTCCAGATCATCTGGATGATTGCAATCCAGGTCTTCAAGGGTGAATAGGAAGCTGCCATAACTTTAATCAGAAGACACAAAGGCTTGAGAAGAACTTGTTTCTTGGAATGGGCTTCCTTGAGTATAGTTCTCCCTTGGTGTCTCCGGGAAGGTGATGAAAGGACCCTTTTATGAGATGTCAGGGTAGCATATGATTTGATGTTGGGGTTCTATGTTATCCCTTTCAGTCACATGAAGGGCTGAACCCATTTGATTGCTGGAGTTACCAGATGAACCTTGCATGTTCATCTCCATCTGGTATCCACTAAGAATGCCATACAACTCTGTCAAAGTGAGAGTCTTAAGGTTCTCAGTTCTCTTGTTGCTAAAGGTTATAGTCAATGTGAGGGTGTTGATTTTTAGGAAACATTTTCTCTTGTTGTTAAAATGACTACTGTTAGGACTCTTATTTCTGTTGCTGTTCAGTTGGGTTGGAAGTTGTTTCAACTTGATGTTAATAATGCTTTTTATATTGGGATTTACATGAGGATGTTTATATGACTATTCCTGAGGGTTTTGGTTCTACCAATAATGATGGTAAGGTCTGTAAGTTAGTAAAATCTCTGTATGGGCTTAAGCAAGCTCCTAGGCAGTGGAATGAAAAACTAACTGCTACCTTAATATCTATTGGTTTTGAACAAAGTAAAAATATGTCGCCTTGTTTGTTAAGTCATATAACGCTAAAATTGTTGTGCTTCTTGTTTATGTTGATGATATTGTCATTACTGGTAATTATGAAACTGAAATAAATAATATGAAAAAATGTTAAATCAAATTTTTATGATTAAAGATTTAGGGAAATTAAAATATTTTTTGGGAATGGAAGTTCTTGAAATTCTGATGATGTTTGTTTGAATCAAAGGAAATATTGTTCGGAATTACTAAATGAGTTTGGTATGCTTGCATGTAAACCTGTTGCAATTCCTATGGAACAGAATTATGGTATGCATGATGTTTTAATATGGAGTCTAATGATTCAGTTTTGGAAAACATTACTGTTTTTTAGTCTCTTGTTGGCAAGCTCATTTATTTGACTTTAACTAGACCTGATATTTCATATACTGTTCATTGTCTTAGCCAATATATGCATAAACATCTTCAATCTCATTTTAAAATTGCATTAAGGCTTTTAGATATTTGAAACTTAATCTTGGTCAAGGTTTGATGTTTAAAAGGCAATCTAAGTTTATTTTAAAGGGTTTTCTGATTCTGATTGGAGAAAGTGTTTGTTAACAAGGAGGTGTGTCACTGGTTTTTATGTCTACTTAGAAGATAATCTTATTTCTTGGAAAAGTAAAAAAACAAAGTACAGTTGCTAGATCTTCAGCTGAAGCTGAATATAGAGATATGTGTACTACTGGATGTGAGATCTTATGGATAGAAATTTTTAGAAGACATGAAGGTCAATTGTCCTATTCCCATTGAAATAGCTTGTGATAGTAGTGCTGCTATTCTGATGACTGCAAATCCTATCTTTCATGAGCGTACTAAGCACTTTGAGATTGATTTATTTTCTTAAGAGAAAAGGTTTCTGCTGGTGTTTTTAAAATTATTAAAATTGACACATTAAATCAACTGCTTATATTTTTACAAAGAGTCTTGGTGTTGTTCAACATAAAGCTTTGAGTAAAAAATTGGGTCTTGTAGATTTGTTTTCAGAACTGAATTAAGGGTGGGCGTTAAATATATATATATATATATATATATATATATATATATATATATATATATTGTTCAATTCATTCTGCTTATTTTGTTCTTTTTAATGTTGAGGGGCTTATGTGTCATTCTTGGAAGTTGTGAGCTGCTACTGTATGTTCGTAGCTTCTTTAAGGGGTGTTGTTGTGCAGCTGTATTCTATGGTGCTATATATCATCGCTTGATGCTCTGCTAGGGTTAACACAAAATTAGGGTTTCTCATCTTCTTCATCAGAAATCATTCGATCATTGTTTCGTGTTGATCTTCTGCGCAATCGGTGTCAACAAGCAACTCATCGTTGCTTGTTTAGTATTCTGATTAGACTTTTCACTCTGTCGATGTACCTATTCTTTTATACTTTATGTTCATTGTTTGTTCTCACAACATTTGTTGAGATTTGAGTTGTTTGTAATCTTCATAAGATTTGATTACATTTTAATCCAGAAAAGTTTACAATACTCAAATGAAATACGGGGATAAGCTTCATGTTGACTGAAACCCATGAGTACATATGATCTTTAAGTTAAACTAGAACTTGGATTGCAATGGCTAAGGGCCAAAGTGCCGTTGGCCTATACGAGTCGCATAAGTTGACTAAGGGCATGATGGATCGCGCGAGTTCTCCGTCTACTTTTTCTATAAGATCTTTAAGTTCAAGTGTTAAAGATAAAGAAAAGAAAGATGTGTTACCTTCAAATTCTAAGAGAAGTGAAAAAGGATGTTTTATCTTCAAATTCAAAAGATTTGAGTTCAAAGTCAAATGTTTATGGCAACTCAAACGAGATGAAGTAAGCATTAAGAACGTGAGATCTGGATTGATGTCATCATACTTCATAGTTTCTTATATAGCGATCTCTCTGTCTCTCGGGATAGAGAAAAGATTTGTCACCACTCTCTCCTTCTAGACCTTGCAAATAGTTTACTATGGTGCAATGTATTGGGTATATTTTTTGTTTATACTTCATAGTTTCTTATTGGACTCTGGTTTCTTTCAAAAGGCTTACATGTGACGGCGAAGTAATCTGTTGAAGGCATGCACTTATAACGTGTTAGTGTTTTCAACCTTAAGTCATGGTTGATCAAGAAAGTTGTGGAGTTTTGTTTGTTTTAAGATATCTTCTCTCAATCTGTTTGGTGTTTTCTAGCTTGTTTGGTTCAACTGAATCTATAGATGGAAAGTCCAAAGGTTGAAAAATATATGTTTAGTTTTAAGTTTTAACTTTAAGCAAGGTTGAATGGTTTGACTACAATGTATCCATCATTGGTGAATGTATATGTTTGTGAGAGTTTTTTTTTTTTAAATTGGTGTTACTATAAAATTTATTTATTAAAATAGGTGATTTAGAATATATTTACTAAAGTATATGTTTTTAATAAAATTTTCTTTTCTCACTCTTCATTCTATTGGATTAAAGAAAAATATATTTATAAAGATATTATTTACAAAAAGTTAATAGATATATTTCTAATTAGATTAGAAAAAATGTTGTTAGGATTGCGAGATTTTTAAAAGTTGTGCAATTCCTTTAACTAGGTTTGAGACCCGCGCGTTGTCGCGGCTATGTGAGTTTTAACGTAACCTTAAATCAAAATCAAAATGAAGGTTTGAAACCATAAAATCAACAAAATACACAAGGTAAAACACACCAAAACCCCAAATTCGTAACACACAAGAACATTCAGAAGCCAAACTAAATCAAAGTCCAACACCATAAACAAAATAGACGAAAATCAAAGCGCGACACAATCCTATATAGAAAAACTAATGAAAATCAAAGCCCCAAAAAAAGCAAACAAAAAGAAACGGCCCAAACCACCGAACCGAACCGGCATCCTCACCGGTTCCCGGTCGAACCGGTCGGATCCGCCGGTCCGGTCCGGTTTCGAATCTATTAAAATAAAAGAAAATTCAAAAACCGGTTCAACCCGGTTCGCCGGTTCCGGTCGGGCTGGTCGACCGCACGAACCGGCCGGTTCAACCGAAAACGGGCCAAAACCACCGAACCTCCGGTTGGGCCGGTCGACTGCACGAACCGGCCGGCTCAACCGAAAACAGCCCAAAACCACCGAACCGAACCGGCATCCTCCCGGTTCCCGGTCGAACCGGTCGGACCCGCCGGTCCGGTCCAAAAAACAGGTTCAACCCGGTTCGCCGGTTCCGGTCGGGCCGGTCGACCGCACGAACCGGCCGGTTCAACCGAAAACGGCCCAAAACCACCGAACCGAACCGGCATCCTCACCGTTCCCGGTCGAACCGGTCGGACCCGCCGGTCCGGTCCGTTTTCGAAAACCTTGAAAACACCTAAAAAACAAAACAAAACCCAAAAAAAAAAAAAAAAAAAAGACACTATTCACACCGACCAAGGGCTATTATATATATATAATTTAAAAGCAACTGTCTCTTAATTTTTCTTAGAAACAAATAAACTATTTAAACAATTTTTATATAAGAATTAAATAAACTATATATAAATAAATGCATATAGTTTAATCGTAATATTATAAAATGTTTTAAAAAGTGTATTTGTATTTTTTTGTTAGAAATGCCAGTTATTATGTTTTTCAAATTATATTAAAAAATTAGAAAACATCTTTCTGAACTTCTTTTATAGCATTTGTTAGTATCGTTTGTTTGTTTTTTTATTAAACTTCCTTTTCAAACCGTTGTTTTTTTAAACTTTCTATTTAAAACCGTTTGATTTTTTAAAACGTACTTTTTAACGCCGTTTGGTTTTCTTAAACTTCCTCTCTATAATCGGTTATGTCCTTTTTAATACCATTCATTTTTAAAAACGTTTAAAAAAAGTTTTAGAAAATACCTTAAGCTTTTGGAAATTATGTTTAGAAATAGTTATAAATTTTTGAAATACAATTTAATTGAAATTTATCTTTATCCATTTAGATTAGGAGTGATAGAAAGGAAGTTATTAAAAAACCTATTTTGATAAATAAATTTTGAAACTACACTCTTTTGGAAAAAAATCTCTCATGTTTTTTAGGTCTATTCAAGACATGCTTTTTAGGATGAAACATTTGATTATCCCTCCTTAGGTTAAACTGGTGTTTTTCAGGTAAGCGTACGTATAAACAATTAGGTTTCAACTTTCTTAGTTGTCTAATTCAATCAATTTAGGTAAATTAATTCAATGATCGTGAATTCAAACTAACACCATGATCTTTGAATTGTGAAAATGATAGATTGTTGTAAACGTAAGTGAAATTAATTGTTAACAGCGAGATTTTAATTGTTATATTAATCAAGAACAATTGTTATATAGAAATCAAGAACTAAACAAATTCTCATAAGTCACAAGCGTAATCTTATTAATTGATCATAACTTCACTTAAAGCTAAATCTAGTTTTAGTTCTCTAAAAGGCATTTGAAACTACATTGAATACCTAAGTGAGACTAGCGGCGGCGGTCGGCATGGAGGTTGCCGATGATAAAAGATGGCATGGTGGTTTGGCCTGGTGGTATAGTAGGTTTAGATTTTATTTTTTATTATTTAAAATTACACCAATCATATTAATTTTATATAATTTACATAACTAGTCTCTCAAAATATGTATTGATTAAAATGTCATCTAACTTAACTGATGAATCTAATAAAATTAGTGTCAGAGACCAAAATCATTACAAAAATGAAAGCACGGGCATGATTTGATAAAAGATTCTTTTTGGATTAAAATAGTTAAAATGTCCCAACCATAGAGACCAAAAATGCAATTTACTCCAAAATAAATTGATTCGCCATTCTCCTCTAGGTTCTTATGGTTACTTTTGAAAGATATCTACAATGGGGTCAAGTGTTGGAAACATTTATGTCATATGAGATCGTATCTTGGGAAGCCGAAGATTCTAAAAAAACAAAATAAAAATAGAAATGTTAATATCATCATTGGGTCATCTAGGGTCTTTATATCATATTTATGTCATAAAACGATATTAAATATATCATTTTCTATCATTTACCACCGTAAAAATGTTAATGTTCTAGATTATACAACGAGTAAATAAAGTCTCACAAACGCCAAACAATAAATATTTCTTTTAGTGTAAAACATATAGTTACGTATTGTGATTTATCATGAAAACTTTTTTGGAACAATTGCATATATACCCTTACAAATATACCTTAAATGCATATATACCCAAGCTAAAAATATAATAGCATATATACCTAATATAATTTTATGACAATTTTGCCCCTAGGTTAAAAAGAAAAAAGAAGAAAAAAGAAAAAAGGAGAAAAAAAAAAAAAATAAAACCATCACCCCTTCATCTTCAACCTCCACATTCCATCCTCCCCATTCCATCCTCGTCGACTGCTTGAGGCCGGCTCCTCCTTCGTCGTAGCCGTCGCCTCCAACATCGGTTCCATCTACATCGGCTCCTCCTTCGTCGACTGCTTGAGGCCGGCCTCATCCAAATCCTACTGCACCGCCTCCCGTCGGTTCCATCTCTACATCGGTTCCATCTCCACCGCCACCGCCGCCGCCGCCTCCCGTCCCGCCTCCTCCTGCACTCTCCACCGCCTCCCGCCTGCTCCTCCTTCCAGGTTCCACCGCCTCCCGCCTGCTCCTCCTTCCATGTTTCACATCGGCTCCTCTTCTTTTTGATGATTTGTGTTTGTGATTTTTGACCTCTCGACGCTGCAAGAGAACCAAAATTCAAGGGTTTACACACGTAATCTTTCTTCTCTCTTCATCAATTCAATTCAATTCAATTAGGGTTTCTATTCTGCAACACTCTTACGCATTAATCATGTTAGCATTCATGCCCTAATTGTCGTAATCTTTACATTTGTACTCCCCTTGTTTCTTCAAAATCCAAGATGAAGAAAATGTTTGATTGAATATTCATGTTTTTATCCGTCCGATTCTGTGTTAGTTTGAATTATGAGGTTGATAAGAAGAGTTTGGGGAATTTGAACATTAAACTGACCAACTGTTAGTTTGTTCTGCATCAAGTGTTTAGCATAAGTGAGTCTAGTTATTTGTTCTTTTTCTGTGCTTCAAACTATCATGAAATGTATGTTGTATGGAGTTTCAACTTTGGATATGAGTATAGACGTGCCAGTTGTGTGAAGACAGTAGACACATACTTATTTCCCCTGTGAATGATCCTATTAGACTTGTGCCTCTTCAGTGTATTATAGTTTCTTTTTGTTCTTATGGCGTTTTAGACTTTTTGATTTGTGTTTGTGTTTGCTAGTTTGGTGCTGAATGAAGGGGTGTACATGTTCATTCTTGTGTTTGCTAGCAGATTCCATTTTGAATGTGTGTGATGATTAAAATGTTTGTTTGTGGGAGTAAATGGAAATTGGAGTATTTGACATCTAGTTTGCATCAAAATATTGCAAGTCTATGCTGGAAATTGAATGTATGTAATGGTTTACTTTGATTTTGATTTGTGTTTGTGATTTTGATTTGTGTTTGATTGTTCAGGTTTTGATTATGGTTCAATCACCTACAATAGAGCCAAATGTTGTTGAAAGACCATCAAAGCATAAGATAAAACTAAAATACGGAGGCTACTGTTATGTCAAATCTTGCAAAAATTCGGGCGTTGTGGCGAGTACGGACACCATAAAAAAACTTGCAAAAATTCGGCATCTGAGGATCTTTGAATATTTTGGTTATTGTTATGTCAAATCTTTGAATATTTAGTTATTGTTGGTATTTGGATTAAAAAGTTGGTATTTGATTTTGGTTTTTGGTTATTGTTATGTCAAATCTTTGAATATTTTTTGGTGATAATGTATGGATTAAATACGAGTCACTTGAATGATGACGTATAAAAACATCTTGCACTTAATAAGATTAAGGGGAACTTTGAGTTATAAAGTATAAATTGAAGAACTATATTGACACTTTAAAAAGAATAAGGGGAATTTTGTAAATTATGAAGTTTTAATAAGAATAAGGGTAAATTAGTCATTACATAAAGTATTTTTAATGAAAATGGGTATATTTGGAATTATTAAGTTTTAAAAGGGGATATATGCATTTAAAATTTTTGATTGGGTATATATGCCATTAATCATTTTTAGAGGGGGAAATATGCTTTTCACCCTAAAAAATATAGCTAGTGACCAGATAGAATGTAGATATTGAGATGTTATTTTATTAACAAATTGATTGAGGTATCTATTCAAAAGGAAAATAAATAAAAACTTTTTAAAAAAGCTTTTTACACGGCAACATATATTAGAAAACAAGGTGCGAGCAAGAAATTCAAGTTACAAATCACACAAGGAAGATGGAGACCAATACTATTCGAATCAAGAAAGTTACTAGCCTTCGATCAATTTTTAATTTAATCAAAAGAGAGAAGCAAAATGTATTTTTATAAGGCGAGCGGATGTCACTCCTTTAAAAAACCTAATAAGTTAAAACTAATAAGTTAAAAGATAGTGATTTTATAAAAGAGAATATTTAATTTAAAAAATTTGAAAAAGATTATGAACTTGATCTATTTCATTAATTCATTCTATTGTTTTAAATGAAAGGTTAACTTGGCCATTGTGTTAATTACATCATGTTATTATGTCAAATATAAGTAAATTGTATTTAATAATTTTCATCATTTGTTATATGTATTAATCATTATGTTTTATATTTTAGTTCATTTCATATTATTTTGTCATTACATTTTATATATTATATAAACTTGTTGTTATGTTATTATTTGTTTTACAATTAGAAACACACAATAATGTTATTTCAGTAATGTGTTTTTTAAAAGTAATATTATTTAAGATAACACAACGACGAACAAAAAACACAGTGAAACGTTTTATCATTGTATTTTATGTTTTATATTATTGTATTTTGTCATTATTTTTAATGTATTAGATTAATCATTCATTTATTTATCATTGCGTTTTACATACAAGAAATACAAAACAGTGTTATTTTATCATTATATATATATATATATATAAAAATTTATCATTGTTATAAATAAAATAGTATTTAGAAAAGTACAATAACTAACAAAAAAACATAACTAACTACGCTAAAAACACAATGACGAGCAAAAATCATACTGAGATTAAAAATATAAAAAATTATTATCTTTTACATAACGATATTGTACTTGTTTTTTATAAAATAAAAATCATATGGTGTAATTTTTATAATAAAAATAATATCGTATGTAAAAGTTATTATGAAAACTTTTATGAAACTTAAAAAAATGTTAACAAAAATAATTATTTTTAAAATACCTATCTAACAAACTTATTACTCATAATATGATCTCAACCATTAATTAAAAAAATCTAATGGCATATATTATTTATATTTAAAACGTTTTTTATTTGAATCATATTCTCCAAGTACAAAGGAAAAACTGTCATGAGTGTAATAAACGAAAGAAGTATAAATTTAATATTAGAATTTTAATACTTTTTATTATATATAATAATAAATAATCTACCTTACTAAAGGATGTAACCCCTTAGCCTCAAAGTTGGCATGATTCCGTGTTAACGTAGGATAAATGTCAATATTCAAAGTTCCAAGTGTCAAATAACGAGTTCAATAACACGCTTTACTAATCATTAAACAACACTTAAATCTTACAATATTAAACTAATTAATAATAATAATAATACTAAATGAATTTCATGTAATCAATTGAGTCACGATTGCTTGTGGCTAGTGCCACATCTTCCCCATTCACGAAGCAACGAGTCACCATCCTATCGAAAGTCGGTTTCTAGCTTCGACCCCACTTAACCCTCCCTCACTCAACAAACTTTTAGGTGCATTCATTATATTTTTATTCTCTTGCTTTCTATACGACAAAAATAATAATAAAAGAATAATAATTTCGAATCATGTGTTAACTATCAAATAAGGTAGACACACGTTGATTTACTAGAGTTTGTATGATAATTATTATTTTTTTAGTTTATTATGGATGAATCGGTAAGGGTGTATTAGATCATGTTGTAATTAGTCATAACCAAAAATTGTTTGTGTAAATATACAAATGTATACAAATTACCTATGTCATACTTTAGTTTGATTATACAATTGCGATCATTACGATCATATACGTTCTCAGGGCTATTGCCACAAGCGTGTTCCTAACCGGTGACACATACAAATCGACACCGACCCGACCCAAAAAATCAAGGAAACTTGATTAGACATACCACCACCGTAATCACTAATTTCAATTGTCTCGTCGTTGTTCACATATCATCATTTTTGTCTAATAATCACAACACAACTGCCGCAATCACCATGAAAGTTACAACTTTCGTTAGCCTATTTCATCTGGTTTGTTTTTGATCTTCATTACAATCGTTTTTTTTTTTCTTTTTTTTTTCTCACAAATCGTGGTATGATTACTGATTGTTACACAAAAGGTACCACTTTCGTTTACATGGTTCACGCGAAAGTATATACTTGCCCCCGAAAGTTTCGTTCACAAGAATTTACACATGAAAGTTACAACTTCCGCATGCCTGCTTCAAGTTATTTTGCGAAAGTACACGTGAATTCAAGATTCATGCGTAAGTTCCATACCAGAAAGGGAAAATTACCAAACAAACCATTTGACCATAACCATTTATCAAAATAACCAGTCAAATTCGAAAATTTAAAAAAAAACCAACGGGAGCCGCCACGTGGCATCCCTCGCTGAGTCAGCGAGGGAATCACATAATCCCTCGCCTCGTTTATTGTGCCTAGCGAGGGATACACATAATCCCTCGCCCACGTGTCATCCTCGCTGACGTGGCACCTGGTCCTCGCTGAGTCAGCGAGGGATTATGTGTATTCCTCGCCCATAATTACTAAAATACCCCTCCTCGCCCATTTTTTTTTTTTTAATTGTTTTTTAAATTCTTAAAATTAAAAATTAAAATCCGAGATTTTTTATTTTTAATTTTTTTAATTAAATTTTATTTTCCCCTATATAATACTATCTTTACACTTAACAAAACTTACATTATTCTCATCCTTTTTTCTTAACAAATCGTACATTCTTCTCAACCATCTTCTTAAAATTATCTTACATTCTTCTCATCCATCTTCTTAAAATTGTCTTATATTTTTATTAAAATGTCGGTTAATATCATACTATGCAGTGGTGGTAAATGGCATTTTGTAAACGGTGTTGAAAAATATCTACTATTAAAAGGTAAATGTGTTAGACATGTTCTTAGTTTATCTAGTAATATAACGTTTGTTGAATTAAAAGATATTATTTCCTCAAAACTGAGAATTCAAAGTAATTTACGATTATCATATAAAATGTCTACCTATACTCATTTTATTGATATTTGTGATGATCAAGATTTAAAAGTTGAGCATTCTTTTCCCCCAGGTTGAAAATATTTGAAAGGGTTTTATAAGAGTAAAAAGAGGCCACGAAACTCACTGAATAGATGGTAAGCACGTATGAAGAATATTCCCAACGGTAGTGTGCTATGAATGGTCAAATACCTATTAACAGTTACTGACAAGCATTAATAATGAGCATAAAGCATAAGATGATGTTCAATAGATGCGGGCAGTTTCGGTTCGATCGTGGGTAGCACACACACAGCAGGCACACACATATCAGGCTAGGTTATTTTAAATAGTAATAGTATGTGCCTGTTGATAGCGTTGACTTTAATCTTTGTGGTCAAGCCATGACACTTTATTGATGTTACTTCATCGTCGCGAGATCTCCAAAGAGGGGATCCATACACACACACACATCATCAGTCACACAATAGGACCGGACGCACGACTCAACCCTCCTTTCGCACGAATGGACGTTCAGTCGTACGAATCAGCTTCATTCGTACGATTGAACCTTCATTCATGCGACTAAGCATTCAGTCGTACCATGCTAGACCCAATCGCACGACTCAACCTCCATACACTCGATTGAACCTTCATTCGCACGAATCGGCTTCATTCGTGCGATTGAACATTCATTCGTGCGACTGGCATTTCAGTCGTGCGACTCACGCACAATCGCACACAATCTCATTCGCACTGACTCAATCGCACACACATTCAATCGCACACACCCAGGCGCATGACCCAGTCGTACGACTCACCCCAGTCGCACCACTCAGTCGCGCGACACACCCATACGCATGACTCAGTCGTGCGATTCGCCCAATCGCATGGCTGAGTCGCGTGAACAGACCCAGTCGCGATGAACAGCAGATTCGCGACTGTCGAGTGCAGAGCAGTCTCCAGCTGCTCCGTGCACTCGTTTTACACCCCAAAAACTTCCAGAATACCTATTCTAACATGTCTAAACAAGAAGCACACTCAGAAACGCAACATGCAAGCCTACACGACCTCATGTGCTCGGATGAACCCGAGCACCCGAAACCCTAGAAAACGCAGAAGTGAAATCGGGCAAGAAACGGGTCAAACAAAGTCATCTACCTGCTAGAAGTGAGTATTCATGAAGATAACCAAGATTTGATGGTGAAAACGCGAGAAAAGGAGCGGTTTTGGGTGCTAGAGTGGTGAAGAAGGTGAAGAAGAGGAGAAGATGAAGATGATGAGAAAATGGCTGGGAATGAGGGTTTTTATACCCATCCCAAGTTTGCAAAATGTCACTTTTAGTCCCTACACTTTGCCCCGAGTTCCTAAATTTTGTTTCGGTTGAAAACGTTATTAATTAGTCTTATTTTATTAATGATAAAATGTTATTAATGATATTTATAATTTAAAAATGGTTTTATTTGTGACATTATATACTTATAAAAAAGGTGCGTTTAATGATAACGGGGCAAATCTTGGAAAACGTTTTAGGTTGATAATAATTCAAGCAACGATAGCACACGCATAAGGTTAACCAAGCAAGCAAGTAGGCATAATATCCACATAGATGGGCTATAAAGGTGAGGGATGACCGACAACAAAAGTTAACAGATTACGTCAATAGACGGACCTTTGGTGACGGATGTCACAGTATCCCCCAGTTGAGGGAATTTCGTCCTGAAATTCAACTGGTGCTAGGTCCAAGGGTTTCATCCTCGAATAGGTGTGGATATTTGAGTCTCATCTGATCTTCACGTTCCCACGTAAACTCTGGCCCTCGTTTGGAATTCCATCTTACACAAACAATAGGTATCTTGCTGCGCCTCAACCTCTTGACCTTTCGGTCCATGACCTCAATAGGTTCCTCCACAAAATGGAGGCTTTGATCAATCTTGATATCCTCAATGGGCACGTGAAGTGATTCGTCAGCTAAACACTTCTTGAGGTTCGATACATGGAAAGTATCACGTACACTGTTAAGCTCTTGTGGCAACCTTAATCGGTACGCCACCGGACCGATTCTTTCTGTGATCTCGAATGGTCCAACATATCTTGGGGCCAACTTCCATTTCTTTCCAAACCGAACGATCCCTTTCCACGGAGAGACCTTAAGCAACACTCGATCCCCAACGTTAAACTCTAGCGGCTTCCGACGGTTGTCGGCATAGCTCTTTTGGTGGTCTCTAGCAGCTTTAAGTCTGTCTTTGATTTGAAAGATCTTATCGGTGGTTTCTTGAATGATCTATGGGCCCGTAAGCTGGCTTTCACCAATCTCGACCCAACATACAGGCGATCTACATTTCCGTCCATACAACGCTTCAAACGGTGCACACCCAATACTAGTATGGTAACTATTATTGTAGGAAAACTCGATCAGCGGTAGATGAGTATCCCAACTGCCACGAAAATCAATAACGCATGCCCTCAGCATGTCCTCAAGCGTCTGTATCGTTCGTTCACTTTAGCCGTCTGTCTAGGGGTGATAGGCTGTACTCATGTCTAATCGAGTGCCCATCGCTTTCTGTAACGTCTGCCAAAATCGTGAAGTGAATCGACTGTCTTGGTCGGATATGATTGACACCGGCACCCCGTGCCGTGTCACGACCTCTTTGATGTACACCCTTGCCAGCTTATCCATCTTATAGTCTTCTTAGATAGGCAAGAAGTGAGCGGATTTTGTCATTCGATCCACCATGACCCATATCGAGTCGTGTCCGCTTGGCGTTCTCGGGAGTTTGGTAATAAAATCCATAGTGATGTTCTCCCATTTCCACTCGGGGATTTCAGGTTGTTGCAATAATCCTGATGGTTTCTGGTGTTCAGCCTTGACCTTTGAGCACGTCAAGCATTTGCTCACATATACAGCAATATCTTTCTTCCTACCTGGCCACCAGTACAACTTCTTCAGATCGTGGTACATCTTGTCTGCACCAGGATGAACAGAGTATCGAGTCTTGTGTGCTTCATCCAAGACTAGTGTACGTACACCTCCCCATCTGGGGACCCATATACGATCCATGAAGTAATGTACGCCGTCATCCTTGTGACTCATTTTTTTATCCATCCCTCGGAATTCTTCTCCCGCAAGGTTTTCTTCTTTCAAAGTCTCACTTTGCGCAATTTGAATCTGAGCCTTTAGATTGGTTTGAATAGTCAAACCTAGCGCTCGAGCACGTAATGGTTTCACGCGTTCTTTGCGGCTTAAAGCATCAGCCACCACGTTAGCTTTCCCGGGGTGATACCGGATTTCACAATCGTAGTCGCTAAGTAATTCCACCCAGCGTCGCTGTCGCATGTTAAGTTCCTTCTGATCGAGAATATGTTGAAGGCTCTTATGATCCGTGTAAATGATGCATTTGGTTCCATATAGATAATGCCTCCATATCTTGAGTGCAAATACTACAGCGCCCAACTCCAAGTCATGAGTTGTGTAGTTCTTTTCATGCACCTTTAGTTGTCGCGATGCATAGGCAATTACCTTATCTCTTTGCATTAGCACACATCCCAACCCTTGATGTGAAGCATCGCAGTATACCACAAAATCATCAGTTTCGTCCGGGAGGGACAGTATTGGAGCATTGCACAACTTTTCTTTCAACATCTGGAAGGCTCGTTCTTGTGCATGTCCCCAATCAAACTTCTTGTCTTTCTGGCTTAGCAGCGTTAACGGTTGTGCGATCTTCGAAAGTTTACAATAAAACGACGGTAGTATCCGGCCAATCCTAGGAATTGCCGTATTTCTGAGGGCGGTTGGGGTGTATCCCATCTTTTCACAGCTTCAATCTTGCCAGGGTCCACATGAATTCCATCTTTGTTAACCACATGACCCAAAAACTTCACTTCTCGAAGCCAGAATTCACACTTCGAGAATTTGACGAAAAATTTCTCCTCCCGCAACAGTTCTAGAATTGCTCGAAGGTGTCTTTCGTGATCCTCTTTCGAACAGGAGTAGATGAGTATGTCGTCTATGAATACGATCACAAACTTATCAAGGTAAGGCTTGCACACCCGATTCATCAAATCCATAAAGATAGCTGGTGCGTTGGTCAACCCGAACGGCATGACCAAGAACTCATAGTGCCCCTAACGAGTTCTAAATGCTGTTTTTGGAATATCGTCCTCGAATACTCTTAGCTGATGATATCCAGATCGAAGGTCGATCTTAGAGAAATACGAGGCTCCTTGCAACTGATCAAACAGGTCGTCAATTCTATGGAGAGGATACCGATTCTTCACGGTCAGTTTGTTCAATTCCCTGTAGTCGATACACATACGAAACGACCCATCCTTCTTCTTGACAAATAACACCGGTGCTCCCCACGGTGAATAACTCGGTCGAATAAAACCTTTCTCCAGTAGTTCCTGTAGTTGGCTGGACAGCTCTTGCATCTCGGAGGGTGCTAATCGATACGGTGTCTTAGCTATCGGTGTAGCTCCAGGAACCAGCTCTATATGGAATTCACCTATCGTGGAGGAGGCAATCCAGACAAATCATCAGGGAACACTTCCGGGTAATCTCGTACAATCGGAATGTCTGCCAATTTCGTCTCTTCTTCCTTCTTCTCTACCACGTGAGCCAGAAAAGTGTAACACTGCTTCCGTGGACCTTGGCGTGATTTCATGCAGGAGATAAACTTCAAGTTCTTTCCCGGTCGCTCTCCTTGTATTCTGAGTACTTTCCCGTCTGACATGGGAATCCGCACTACTTTATCTCGACAAACAATCTCGGCTCCATGCTTCGTCAACCAATCCATTCCCATTATTACGTCAAAGCTCCCCAACTCAAAAGGTATCAAATCTATGTTGAAGACCTGGTCTTCCAACATTAGGGTGCAGTTCTTAATAATTTCTTCTGCCTGTTCAACCCTACTGTTTGCCATTTCTACGGAGTAACTAGTTTCTAGTCTACTGGCACTAAAATCAAGCATTTGCACAAACTCAGATGATATAAAACTATTGTCTGCCCCAGTATCAAACAGTACAGATGCGAAGTGGTTATTGAGTAAGTGCGTACCCGTGACAACGTTCGGATCCTGACGGGCATCATTAGCTCCAATGACGAAGGCGCGACCCCGTGCAGCATTACCTTGGTTTCCTTGGCCTTGAGCACCTGCTATGGCCATTATTTGCTGCTGGTTGTTTCCTTGCTGACCCGATGCCCTATTCAGTCGGGGGCACATATTTCTGAAGTGATCGAGGCCTCCACATTCATAGCAAGCTCTGGTATTCCCGGCGGGGTTAACCACATTGACGGGTGCCACCATGTTTGGCGCTACTCTGCAGTCTCTTTCTTGATGCCCCGGGCGTCTGCAGTTCAAACACACCGGCACGGCGCTGCTGGAGGATGATGAAGATTGCACCTGTCACATCTCGGGTGCGGCCCAGCATATTCCTTCTTCCCTTGAGTCACGGCCACAAAATTTCTGGTCGTTTTGGCCCTCTTATCAGACTTTCCGGTACCAGACCGACTTGTTTCCCCAGTCTCTTTCCTTTTCTCCGCTCCCCTAACCAATACTCCTGTTCTTATCATCTCGTCAGTGAGAGCGCCCGCTTTCAGAATTGCGCTCTGGATTATAGGAGGAGCAGCTGCAGTTACCATTGCCCGGATTTGAGGCGCGAGTCCCAAATGTACCTTTCAATCCTCTTGGATTCCGGAGTGACTAGGTGTGGAACTAGTCTAGCCAGCTCGTGGAATCGGTCAGTATAAGCTGCGTGCCCAGCCCCCACCATAGCATGATTCCAAAGTTCATGCTCAAGTTTCTGCATCTCGTTGAGAGGGCAGTATTCCTCGGTAATCAGGGCTTTGAATTCATCCCAAGTCATCTGCATCGCAGATTTCCTTCCTCTAGCTTGAACCTAGGTGTTCCACCAGGTTAGTGCTCTGCCCTGCAGTGAGCAGTTGGCTGTCGAGGCATTCACTGATGTCGATCACAGCCTCCATCTTCTCAAGCCATCTAGTCAGGGCTATCGCCCCACCTTTCCCATTGAAATCCTGGGGCTTACAGGCCACAAATTCCTTGTAAGAACAGCCCCGTTTGGCATTAGCAGCCCCAATTTCATTACCTGCCATACCACCATTCCCGGTCTCCTGATTGCTTTCATTCCCAGTCGGGTTCCCATTATCCTCGTTTCATTATCACCATCCCCGTGGGGGTGGTTTTGCTGTTGCAGAGCGTCGCTCGCCTGAGCTACAATAGTTGGAATCAGGGCAGTCAATTGTTGAGCAATTAAGGCTGCCATATCAGGGTTTCCAATCCCTTGCGTATTGCCAGAAGGGCCTTTATTTGCTATTGGAGGTCTACCCCAGCCTCTGCCTCTGCCCCTCGGGGCTTCACTCCCGCTACTATTGCTGCGGGTAGATCTTTGAGGCGGCATGTTCTATTCATATAAGAGGCAACATATAAGCTTTAGTCACCTTAAGATACACAAGTACTCTACTTATCAAGTTCCAACGTTTCATGTTCCAGTCAGTCAAGATCACCATGCAGCCCATTTTAAGCATATTCTTGGTATACCGGTGATGTTTATATATAGGGCCCCCCGCAGCGTTCCCACCACACCCACGATGTACCGAGAATGATGCCTAATCCGGTTACATGACATCCGACCTTCCTTCACATCATATCCATAATAATCCATCAAGTCAACTGAGAGCCTAAACATGTAATCACACATAGTCTGGCGGATGTTGTCTATCTCGCGTCTTGAAAGGACTCAGACATAGCCTCCTCGGGTGGTCTTAGTATCTGTGGTCAAGCGTAATGTATAATCTGTGACGATCTCTTCGGGTCTCACTACCTGAATTTGGTTATGATAACTTGGCGCGCAGAGGGAACGGAAGATCCAATAGGAAGCATCTCATAGGGGTCGAGCACAAGGGCTCAAGCACAAAGTAAAAGATCACAAGACAGAAGGATAACCAAACATGTAAAGAGGAACACATACACGAGATATACAAATGTACACAAGCTTAAGCATGCAAATCTACATGAAGGTTCCTAGGTTATAGTCTAGGTCAAGTGTAATTGCCTAATTCTCTATAACCAATGGCTCTGCTACCAGTCTGTCACACCCCCCGCTAATAGCGGAAACACGGGGAATGCGAACTAGACGGGATCGTCATAACACATGGTATACGATAGAGTAGCAATATAAATATGATGACAAGCGTGTCATGACGACACCCGAACACAAATGGAGACTTGTGTCGTGTATAGTCAATGTTCACGACAGCATAGCCATAAGCACAACATAAATGATCACATAAGCATTAATGATAACTTGTAATGTAAATTCCCACAACTCGGGAACAAGTATTCAAAAGATCATGTTTAAGTAGTACACGATTAATGTTTACAGAATTGCATCCTAGGGTCTCCTCTAAAAGGCAGCACTCCTAGATCTTCAATTACCTTGATCACCTGAAAAGAGATGCTCAAAACGGTCAACATAATTGTTGGTGAGCTTTGCAGGTTTTAAGTAATAAAAGATGTTAAGATAAAACCAGTAAGTTTAATAAAAGCTACCGCAACTATACTTATGTATAGGCGGTTTCACCAGTTATAAATAGCTACAGCCAAACCTATTGTTCGGTTCCTCGCGGGAATTGATGGCTGTAAAGAAAGTATTCTCAAGATATAAGTAGTTTAATAAGACGTAGCAAGATCCACACAGCGCATACGTATAGTTTATAACCAAATCAATCCTTAGGTCCTATTACCGGGATTAATGGTTACATAAAAAGGTTTTCCATAGTATAATAAGTTTAACATGACGTAGCAAGATCCACACAGCGCATACGTTTAGGTTACAACCAAACCAATCCTTAGGTCCCAATTTCCGAGATTAATGGTTGTAATGGATGATCGGCTTAGAAAATCACACAAAATAACCACAGAAGAACACACAGAAGAACCACACAGAAGAACCACACAGCCGAGAGCATCCAAGGTCAATAGCATTCACAAATAGCATCAATCAACACATAACATCAAGTAGTAGTGCATAGTATTGTGATACCACTAAGTGACATACATAGTGGTAGCATAGCACATAGTTCAAGTTCATATAGCAGCAATCACAAGATAAGCAAGATAAGGTACTCATAGTAGTAGCAGCCAACTTCCACTAAGGAAGGTGCCTGAAATCAAGTTAAGTAGGTGAGCATTCTTTTCCCCCAAGTTGAAAATATTTGAAAGGGTTTTATAAGAGTAAAAAGGGGCCACGAAACTCACTGAATAGATGGTAAGCACGTATGAAGAATATTCCCAATAGTAGTGTGCTATGAACGGTCAAATATCTATTGACAATTACTGACAAGCATTAATAATGAGCATAAAGCATAAGATGATGTTCAATAGATGCGGGCAGTTTCGGTTCGGTCGTGGGTAGCACACACACAGCAGGCATACACATATCAGCTAGGTTATTTTAAATAGTAATAGTATGTGCCTGTTGATAGCGTTGACTTTAATCTTTGTGGTCAAGCCATGACACTTTATTGATGTTACTTCATCGTCATGAGATCTCCGAAGAGGGGATCCATACACACACACATCATCAGTCACACAACAGGACCGGACGCACGACTCAATCCTCCTTTCGCACGAATGGACCTTCAGTCGTACGAATCAGCTTCATTCGTACGATTGAACCTTCATTCATGCGACTAAGCATTCAATCGTACCATGCAAGACCCAATCGCACGACTCAACCTCCATACACACAATTGAACATTCATTCGCACGAATCAGCTTCATCCGTGCAATTGAACATTCATTCGTATGATTGGCCTTTCAGTCGTGCGACTCACCATAATCGCACACAATCTCATTCGCACTGACTCAATCGCACACATATTCAATCGCACACACCCAGGCGCATGACCCAGTCGTACGACTCACCCCAGTCGGACCACTCAGTCACGCGACACACCCATACGCATGACTCAGTCGTGCGATTCGCCCAATCACACGGCTCAGTCGCGTGAACAGACCAAGTCACGATGAACAGCAGATTCGTGACTGTTGAGTGCAGAGCAGTCTCCAGCTGCTCCGTGCACTCGTTTTACACCCCAAAAACTTCCAGAATACCTATTCTAACATGTCTAAACAAGAAGCATACTCAGAAACGCAACATGCAAGCCTACACGACCTCATGTGCTCGGATGAACCCGAGCACCCGAAACCCTAGAAAACGCAGAAGTGAAATCGGGCAAGAAATGGGTCAAACAAAGTCATCTACCTGCTAGAAGTGAGTATTCACGAAGATAACCAAGATTTGACGGTGAAAACGCGAGAAAAGGAGCGGTTTTGGGTGCTAGAGTGGTGAAGAAGGTGAAGAAGAGGAGAAGATGAAGATGATGAGAAAATGGCTGGGAATGGGGGTTTTTTATACCCATCCTAAGTTTGCAAAATGTCACTTTTAGTCCCTACACTTTGCCCCAAGTTCCTAAATTTTGTTTCGGTTGAAAACGTTATTAATTAGTCTTGTTTTATTAATGATAAAATGTTATTAATGATATTTATAATTTAAAAATGGTTTTATTTGTGACATTATGTACTTATAAAAACGGTGCGTTTAATGATAACGGGGCAAATCTTGGAAAACGTTTTAGGTTGATAACAATTCAAGCAACGATAGCACACGCATAAGGTTAACCAAACAAGCAAGCAGACATAATATCCACATAGATGGGCTATAAAGGTGAGGGATGACCGACAACAAAAGTTAACAGATCACGTCAATAGACGGACCTTTGGTGACGGATGTCACAAAATGAAACCAGTAATCCGTATCAACCAACAGCATTTGTCACCCCGAAGATTTCGTGAATACGTTTTTGACGCAACCAGCCAACCCTCACAAATATGGGATTTTGATTTGAACGAACCTTAATGGTGAAATGATTATGATTTTATTAACGTATTTTGTATTAACGTTTTATGTTACTAATATTATTTGAATTATTATTCTATCACATGGCCACCATATTTACTTATAAATAGCAACATCAACAAACCACTTATTACTCCATCACATAAGAATTGTTATTCCATTCTCTCCAGCCATCTTCCTTCTCTCCTTCTCTCCGTTCTCTTCAACCAAATGTATTGAATTAATAAGACACTGCTATAAACATCACCAACATAAATTTTAAATATTCATTCAATACTTAAGATTAACTTTAAATTACAATAACAAGCACACAAATACGACAGTTATAAAAACTAAGTACTTAACATTTTAACGTGGGCGGGGTAAGCTACGCCAGAAATACAACTGATCAGCCATGAAGCGCCTATGCAACTTACAGGTCTCTCTAAAATTTTCACCGCAATCTATCGGTTTTCCAGTAACTAAATGTTCCATTAACATACAAACATAAACACCTTCATTAACCCTCAACGCTTGTGGTGATGTAATATAATCTTCATTTACTTCAATCCCAAAGGGTTTTTCTGCTTGACCTGTCTTTTTCCAAAACGAAGATTTACTAATAAAGCGCTGAAATACACAGACACTTTCATCAACACCGGATGAATCAATCGACCAAATTTATCATCACCTATTTCTTCACTACTAAATAGGTCCAATTTTATTGTACGCAAATTCACTCGAACAAGCACCTATTCTTCACTCTGAATACAAAAAGGAAAGTATACATAATTAACATCTAAAAAAGAGGGATAAGAGTTGAACTTTCCATCACCAAATGAAACAGCATGCTTGCTACACGAATCAGTTAAGAAGTCAAAAAATTGTGGAGGTAGTATAGTCCAACGCATATTTGACAATCCATCTTTGTTTAGCTCTCTGTGTCTCCAATTCATCATTCTTAAAACCCAACCTTCAACATGCTGTATAAAAATACATTTATTAATACAATAAAAAAGATCTATTAAGAATATGTAGAAAATTTTACCGTTGCGCTTAAATAACCGTTACGTCTGTAACCTAATAAAACACCCCAAAATTCTTGTCAAGTTTTATGGGTGTTAAAAAGATAGCAGAATAACAAAAAGGGGCATCTCCATTTTATAAAACTCCATAACATCTTTTGACCATTTTTCTGATTCATCATCTGGAATAGCCCATCTACGTACAGTAGGTCGATTGGTTTGTCCACCCGGGTTTTGAACATCCGAAGTTGAAGATTCGGATTGATTCTTTGGACGTCTCCATTTACTCATGATCCAACTTGACGATTTAGGAGCGGGTTGGGAAGAGTATTGATTTTCATCCATAGATGTATGAAATGATAAATGGAATGTTAAATGAAGTGTCTATTTATACATGAGGACACATAAATAAAATGTTTATTTAATTATTAAAATATAATATTTCGTTTTTTAAATTAATATAACTTTTAAATTTTTTTATGTTTGATATGACAGAAGATTCTTTAAACTAGTATATAAATTGCTATTGTGAGTTCTAGTTTTTCATCGGTTAAAAAAATGTCATCTAACAGGAGAAACAGAAGAAACATATCATGTTCTAATCCACCTATTATCGATTTCAGTTCAACTACTGTAGAAAACCATCATTTTCGTTTTCCTAATTGGTCTCCGAATGTTATCCGGTTTTTCTTCAACGGAGATGCATCTTTTGTAGGATATCTTGTATGGGTCTTTCGATACTTGATAGAGAATTTTGGGGTACCCTTATAGGTTATTGTGGAAACGGTTTATTCAATCTATTGTAAGTTTTAAAAATAAATATTCACGTTATGTTATTTAAGTTAATATAATAATAATTATTTTTTTACAGCATGTTCGTGCTTGGACAAACAGACTTTAGCTTGGCGGATTAATGAGATTCGAAGAACCGGTGAGATACCAGGCCCGAATCGTTGGACCATACTTCCGTATGAGTTTGTGAAGCTAATATTTCAAGGATCATCTGATGCAAATGAATACGGCAATGGCATGAACGAGTTATATCCTCCATTGTGGGAGGTTGATACGGTAAAAATAATTTTATTTTTACATGTTTTTAAAATTAACTTTAAAGTATTTTCTAAATAAATTTTAACTTAACATGTATTTTGCAGGTATATATTCCAATACATGACAACAATGAAAACTGGTATCTTTTTAAGATTTCTATGGATGCACTACAATTAAAAAAAATTTTCCCATATGAATGTTGTCTAATACTTGTTTTGATTCATCATGCATTCATCGTGACGTTTATCGAACTGTTGTTGAATTTGAGTTCTACTTTGTATGGTTTCTACGACGTATATCGTATTTGAATTATCAGGGCAAGAAGAGGTTCTTGAATTAGAAGTGTCTGAAGAAAGTGTTTGGCCTTATAATGGTGGTCACATTGGTCGAGATTCAGGAGTAGTAATTTGTATGTTATTACGTAGGTTAGTTCGAAACAGGTCATTAACGTGGGAAGAAGTAAATCTGCAAGATGTTTGTCTTAGATATAGGTTTTTATGGCTGATGAGTTAAACACAATGCGTACAATGTAATATCGTATTTTATAAAATATTTTTAGTTTATAAAGATGTTATACAATAATTTTTATTTCATATATAGCAATACATAGTTATACGATAATTACAATACAAATAATTTTATAACATACAAAATATATAAAAATTTTTTTCATTAACATTAATATTTACAATACAAAATACATCCAATTTATTAAGTTTATATCTACTAGTTAAATTCTCATACAATAAATTTGCTAATTTTTCTCTAAGTTTTTAGCAGTGTCGTGTACATTTTCAACAGGACATAAATCATCTCCGGTAATTAAACGTTGTAGTATGATACATACCCAAACGCCGCAGTCGCCTGATTGAGGGGCTTGTTGTGGCACGTTGGGCGGTTTAATTCGTTCCAATGTTGTGGGTATTGAGATTGTTATGTTCCGATCTTCAAAAAAACCCATGATAGTATAACCATCCCGGTAGCACGCGATCTATTTTTTTTAAAATACATTCAATTTCAGTATTATATGATCCCGCCATACTGTCAAAAATAAAAGTTACTGTTAGTTATATACATATGATCTTTAAATTAACAAATTTTAAATTAATAAATTGAAATATAATGTTACCTGTTATATACTGTAACGCTCCATCGTATCAAATTTATTTTTAACAAAACCCAATGTTCTAACGCAACGTTCATTGGAATGTATAACTGTAACAAATAATCAATTAAAATATTTTATAAAAAAATTAAAAAGCTAAATTTATAATTACCTCATCAACATCACGAATAGGTGGATACATTGGTTCAGAACCGTCTGCGTATGATGATAATTTTTTCATCTCAATTAAATATATTGTAAACCATGGAGGATAAGCACACCATCGTGCATTTGTTGGTCTGGTTCGCAATATATGGTTCACCCACGCCCATATATGCTGAAATGTAATTATATGTAAGTAAATTAATTAAATCGAACTATAAATAAGAAAAACAAGCTTTTAAAAACAATGCTTACATCCGATTCAAGCCAACAATTTGTGTCTCCAATTTGAAGTAAATCACTCAAAAATGATGATACGTGATCAGTATCCCCGGTAAGAGAAGTAGTAAAATGATCACCACTAGTCAACAATTCTATAACATTACTTTGATCGGTATTTTTATTTTTTTCTTTTTTAAAAATAAAAAAAGGTGAACTAACGGCTGCCGATGGTTTAATTTCACGTTTCTCTTTCCTTAACGCAATAGGAACTGTCTGTTATTCAAAGATATAAATATTAAATAATAAGAACAAGTAATAAATTAAGTAATATTGAAGAAAACATGACTAAAAAATAAATAATACCTTTTCTTTCATATGCGTTCCAGAAACAGAAGAGATACAATCTAAATTAAGAAAATAATTACATGTGTGTTATTTAATATATATTTCAAATAATATAAATTATTAAAAACCAATATAAATTGATAATACCTTCTCCATACTAGGACCGGTACAAAAGGAGATCCAAACATTTGAGACGGAGAATTTACAAATTGACTGGTATTAAACTATAAAAAAAAATTATATTAGTTATTTTAAATATCACGAATATATATATATCAATTCTTAATAAATTCGTAATATTATTTTATACTTACCTCCTCTAAATTTTCTTCAAACCCTTTCTTCGGACTATGTGTTCCTGGATTGTCTTTTTTAAAATAATTATCCTTTAAAAAATAATAATCAACATATTCAATTGATAGAATATATGTATTAAACGTAATAATAAATGATATGATGAATAATTACTAGTAATCTGTGAACAATTTCCTCTATGCTTTTCGGGTCACAACAATGACTATTATTCTGTTTTTGTGGCGGCTCTGAATAAAATTTGAATTTTGCGTTCCATAACAATCATCAACGTGAGGCACGTTATTTTCAGCAGGGTCAGGATGTTCAAATATTATTTCTTCCTGTTCAGATGGAAGTTCGCCCCAATACAGACAACTCAATCGGTATGAGGGCAACAACTGATCAAACGGTGTTGAAATAATATTCGACGGTAAATACGGACCGGAAATTTTTCAAGAATTATTATTAAATTAATAAAATAATATATCTATAATTTATTAAAAACATTAACTTACCTCTTTTGAGTTGTTTAAAATCGATAACGCTTGTTCCCACGTTATTAAACTCATACGAGGCCAAGCTCTTGTACGTACCCACGTCGTTTCCCAAAATTATTCATTATCGGAAACACTTCATAAATCCAAATCTAATAACAAATATAATATTTAAACATATAATAAAAAATAATCAATACAATTATAATTATAAAATTAAAAACTTACCTTAAATGCCCAAACAAATCCTTTAATATTGTATCTTAGTTTTTTCTTTCGTTTTTCTCTTTCATTTTTATAAAGAGCGTTATAGATATGAGGGTAAGTATGATTCCAAAGATATGTACCCCAAGGAAAATCATTCCACGTTCCTAAATCATTAACTAAATCTAGAAGTTGATTGTTAAAAATTTTTTCCTTCTAATCCAATAAAACCTTGTTCAACCAGTAATAATAAACAAACTTTTATAACGGTTGCGTCATCTAACATGTGTAACATGTTATCAAAAACTTTTCTTAAATCATCTAACGTTGGTTTAATTATTCCATTTTTGTGGAAAATGTATCGAGAAAATTTGGTGTCGATGCATGAACTGGACGCGTCATTTCACCAAATTTAAATCCGGTAATAATACAAAATTCTTTACGACCAAACTGAAGGTTTTGCCCATTAATTGAAAAGTTAATACCGTTCTCCGGATTTTCGGTATTAACTTGTGTTTGTAATATTAAATGTATAGTGATGCATCATTAGTAATATTTTCACATAATAACCATTTTGCAAAACAGGTACTGTTAACAAAACAAGTTGATCAGGGTTATCTTTTAATTTATTGTAAATTTATTTTGCAATTTTTACATTACATCTAATAGTAATACTATTAGATGCATAAAAACCCTGCATAAAATAAAAAAAATAAACAACTTCAATATCATAAAACAAATAAATAATATAAGTACGAATAAAAACTAACAAACTAATACTAACCTCATCTTCCATCACGCGATTTTTAAAGTAACTTAACAAAAAATTTCGGGACCGAAGAATTTTTTTGGAGAATTTTATAAAAATTTTAGACAGATTGGGACTCAATTGGTCCCCCCGGCCACACCTTTATATACTCCTCGTCCGACTCACTTCTCCTTGCCTCGAAAAACGTGTCCTCGCTGACGTGGGCGAGGGTGACATCCCATCCCTCGCTGCTGCTCCCTGCTGCTGACATTTCCCTCGCCGGCGAGGGTGTTGTCACATCCCTAGCCCGATTTAGTGTGCCCCTCGCCTCGAAAAAACGCAAGCCTCGCCTCTACAATCGCATCCCTCGCCTAGAAAACTGTATCCCTCGCCGGTTGAACAGGTGATGTGGGCGAGGGACCCGTCCCAACCCTCGCTGAGTTGACATACCCCTCGCTGACTCGGCGAGGTGCTTGTCACATCCCTCGCCTAGGGGTTCATGTCCCTCGCCTAACATATTTTATTTTAATTTTTTTCTTTTTCTTTTAATAAAATTTAATTTACACGTTGGCGAGGTAATGCCACGTGGGCGAGGTGAAGTCTTGCCACGTGGGCGAGGGATCATGAATTTTCCTCACCGGTGGGCGAGGGTCAAAGTCAACCGTCTATTTGTATAATTTTTGGGTCAAAGGTTATTTTGGTAAGTTGTTATGGTCAAATGGCCATTTTGGTGATTTTCCCTACCAGAAATCAGTTTCGAGCGCAAATTCAAGGTTCCGTACGCAAGTAGCTTATGCCTCATGAAAGTAACAACTTTCACGCGTAACTAAAGGTACAAGAATATTCTCTAGTTTAAACAATTCAAAGCTCTTCTGATGGCATAACTCACTACTCTTACATCAACTGAGAAGGCATCCCATAAGTTTGCCTTTCCCTCTCTTCAACAAACTATAGCTACTGAAAGATAATGATTAAATCTTTTTAACACAAACAACTTTTTGGCTATGTCGATGGATCAATGCGATGCTCAAACAAACAGTTACCATCTAGGTCTGAGACAGTTTGAGATCGACTTTAGATGAATCAAAGTTATTTTACATGGATTTTTAATGAAGCATGTTCGCATGTTTATTATCTCTAACAATTTTTAGGGCCTCCTTCTCTCATGTTCAAGGCCCGACAGCTTGTAACTTATGAAGTTCTCTTGCAAATTTATGACGCAACACATAGGTGTTGTTTGTTTTTCTGCAGGAAACATCTGCAGTCTCCGGACCACATCTGCAGATATCTATAGCAGAAAAGATGAACCAAACGTCTGCAGTCTGCAAGAAAAAGACTGTTTAATATAAATAAAAGTCATACAAATACACGATAATAAATGACAACAGACCTTGAACACAACAACTTGAATAAATGCAAGAGAATACAGACATCATGGGAGGCATATCCCTTTATGCTATACAAGACTCTTGACTAATAAACTATTGAAACCTAAAAGTCCCCTAAAACAAAACAGAGACAAATATCAGATGCCCTAAAAGTCCCCTAACTAACACATCGAGTACCCTTTGCCTCTGCCTGTATGACCCGTTGCTATTTGACCGATCTTTGACCGAGCAAGCACCCCAATGTTTTCAGAACCGGATCGGACGTCGAACCGGACGCCTTACTGGTTTGGTGGTCGGACCGGTCGGACCGGTCGGAACGGTCGGACCGGTCGGACTGGTCGGAACGGTCGGACCGGATTTAACTATATTTTAATTATATTTATATATGTAATTAAATATAAGTAATTTATATATGATTTATACATATATTTTACAGTTATATATAAAACTTAACTATATTTGTATATCCGACGTACTAATTTATGGTTTAACACCTCGTTTTTACCCACTAAAATAAAAAAATAAAAAAAAATTGAAAACAGGTCCGAACCGGCCCGGTTCGCCGGTCCAACCGCCGGTTCGGGTATGACCGGCCGGTTCAACCTGCCAAAAACGAACCACCCCAGACCGGATCGGACCAGGCCCCGATTCCCGGTCGAACCGGTCTGACCGGCCGGTCCGATCCGGTCTCAACAACAATGAGCACCCCAATACATGGTTCCATCAATCTCTTCAAGTAAGCATCCAAACCAATATGGTTCCATAAATCAAACAAAACTTAAAAAAAACAAACCTTCAAGGATAATGGAGGAGGTTCAAGTGAGGTGGGAGGTTCAAGGATGGAGGAGGTCCGGCGGAGGGAGGGTCGGTCGTCGGAGGTAGCGAGGCAAGGACGGCGGGGCAGGGAACGACCGGCGCAGGGGCGGCGGGGCAGGGAACTTCGGCGGTGGGGAGTCGGTGGTGAGAGGTTTGGGAGTTGAGACGGGAGGATGGAAGATGTTAGAATGCAAAGTTTTGTTTGTGTTTTAAGTTAAAAAGATGTTAAAGATGTAAGAAGTGATGGTTTCAAGTCTTTTTCCGAAATGTCTTCTAAAAAACAAACATCTGCACAGTTCAACGTTTGCGTGTGGTTTACATCACGCAGATAAAAAACTCAGAAAGTGTTTTTAAAAAAAAAACACCACATCATAGTCTAAGAGAATATTGTTTAAGACATATGCAACTTGTTAAGCTTTTAAGGAAACTAGGAAACGATATGAAACACCCTTTGCTTATATGAGCCATGCATAGGAATATGTATCTGCACTTGCCACCATTGATGAACTCATAAAGGACGGGATCTAGTTTTGTTTGACATATGGCTAAATGAACTGTGTCAGCATCCCATTGTTCCGCGTGTCTTGTTGTTAGTCCACGTCACCAGCTGTAAATGTTTTTATTTATTTTCTTTTTTTTTTTTTTTTTACATTTTAGTACCGTTTATATGTATATGAGTGGAAATAATATTTAAACATAATAGACGCTTGCCATAATGGCTCGCGTGCTACACTCTCCTATAAGTGGTGCGGGTACGAGCTATAAGAGCACTTACAGTGAAATCCTTAAAAATATGTGAGTATGTTTGATATATTATATGGAATGGTTTTAAGTGGTTGTGAGTAAATAAGAGAGAAAATTTTTATTGATTGGTATATTTGAAGAATTACCGTTCAATCCTTATAAATTTTTAAGTATTTTTAAAGTGGTTGTGAGTGGAGAAGAGAAGAAAAAGTAATGATAAATGCATAAAAAATATTATTTAATTAAAAAAGAGCGAGAAAATATAATGACTTTTAATGTAATTATATGGATAAAGTTAAAGAATTCATTGTGAATGCTTTAAGTTGTAAGCATTTTTGGGTTTTTTTTGTTTGTTTTTTTAGTGTTTTTTGTTACTGAATATGTTTTATAATTTAAACTAAATTTTTTTATTTAATGATCAATTCTTTTATTATGTAGTTTAAGGCTTTTATTTTATTTTTTTTCTTCTTTATCATTTTCTTTTAATTTCTTTTGTTGTTTAACTTAAAGTTCTTTTATTATGTAATTTCTAGTTTTTGTCTATTTCTTTTTGATCTTTTCCTGTTTGGATTTCATTTTCTTTCTTTTACTATCTAACAAAATATTTATATAATATTAATGATCAACTTACTTATACATTAAAGTTTGTACCTAATATTTATAAATTGTAATCACTTTGTTTTTTTCGTACTTTTTTATTTTTAACCCTATAGTTTTTGTCTTTTACATTTAACTATAATACTTTTTTAATTTTCAACTTTGATCTCATATAATTTTCATCTTTTATAACTTTTTGTTTTACGTCTAGGTATAAAATTTTCGAGTTAACATATAGGCACATGTGTATGTTGTTTAACGTTTTTACATCTATTTTTTTTGTATCACAATTGCGTTGTGTAATACACTTTCTTCTAAATTATACACATTAACACGTCACAACGCACATGCATGGGTTAAAGTTTTTACGTCTATTTCTAGTTCAGTTTTATTTGTTTTGTCTTACTAGTTTGACATGGTTTTACACCCTCCACAGCAACGCGTGGGGTTAATACTAGTTAATATCTTAATATTAAGTACTTTGAATTAATTTTTCATTACTGCTTTGAATATATAATATTCTACAAAGTACTGAATATCAACATTAATTAAATTTTATTTAGAACGAAGTCATGTTAGTGACGAAATAATGGGGAGATTACTAGTAGTTTCTATAGAACATTTGATGTTTCTATGCTATTGAATGTGGTTAATATCCAGAAGTTCTCCTTGGTTTAAAAATCCGCTAATAACTCAAGAAGTTATGCTTGAGAGAGATATGGCTTATCATTTACCAAGTGAATACTTATCGATCCTATCGTTCAAAAAAAAAGTTATCGATCCTAATCATCTATAAACAGTGAAAAAGAGTATAATTTATTTATCAAGCCTTTAAATCTTGCCAGAAGTCTTGGTTTTTTCATATGGGTGGCTTCACACATAAGAGATTTGTGTTTTTATTTTTTAATTTCTTATTTATCCAATGACGGTGAACTAAAAGATTTTGTTCTAGAGATTTAAACTTGCCTAATTAAAACTTTTAGTTGAATTGAGTAATTGAAGTGTCATTTCGATTGTTGGAAAATTGTTATGCAGGACTAGTAAGCCTTCCTTTGGATTTGAAAGACGTGTGTACGGGTGTGGTTAGTATGTACCATGATGCGTGGCAAACGGAACTCATAATCCTTTGGATCTAATGAATAACGGGTTGACTAGGCCAACGTCAAGTATGTAAGAAAAGTGTACAATGACTTTCTAACACGAGAAGATAAAAGAGAACCGTGTTAATCGAAGCAAAGGAAGGCTTACTAGTCCTCCATATTTGTAAAAAACGTCTTCATAGTAACATATCATTCTTCTATTTATAAGATAGAAGGTCTATTATTAATTTATATTTATGTTTTAAAACATTTCAACGTTGAAAAGAGAGAAATTTCAAAATGTCTCTTTTCTTTCTTATGTACTTCAAAACGTCCCTCAAATAATTTTTTTAAAATGTCCAATCTAAAATCATACATGTGTTCCTTTATGATGTCGAGCGTCTCTAGCGCGGGCGAACACCTCCACAACACACATGTATTATTTTGAGCGGCTAGATGTCTGCTACATGTCTAAGGAGGCGCGGACATCTTGTCTGGCGGAAGATTTTAAGACGAAAAATTTAGATTAAAAACAAATATTTACAACTTTCCCCCTTAAAAACACCTCTATCTAACCACCTTCTACGCTTCACTAAGAAAAAAAATCGACGAAATCCAACCGTCCAATCCAATTTTCCCGCGTGACCCCAACACGTGTCTCCATAAGAACGCCATGGATTTTCCAAATCCAATACACGCATAGCCCACAGCCACGTGTCCCCAAAATATCCATCCTCTTCTATAAAACCCAAACCCCAACTGTAATAACAACCCGATAATAAATTATCCACCATTTGTGGGAAACACAACAAACTCACGACTCCTTCATCTCCAATGCATAAAATTGATCACAACACTCGCCGGATTCTCCACTTTCCGGCGGTCCTCCCGTCGCAAGATGTCAATCCGGCGACCCTTCTCCGGTCACTCATCACCCTCTCCGACTCCATCACCAACCACCGGTCCCGATTCTTCCCCACACAACGCCGAAACGCCCGTGAATCGATCCGACAGGTGTCAATCCTCTCGATGTTGTTCATGGAGTTGATCGATCAAGAACTCTCCGATTTACCGGATTCCGCAGTCCTCTGTTTGTCCGAGCTCCACCACTCGCTGCAGAAGATATTGTATCTGATTGAAGATTGTACTCGAAGTGGAGCTAGGGTTTGGGTGTTGATGAATACGCACTCTATATCGACGCAGTTTTCGTCGTTGATTCGAGGTGTTGCCACTGCGCTTGATATCCTCCCGATAAGCTTGATAAGAGTTTCTCGTGAGATCAAAGAGTTGGTGCAGATGGTGGCGAAGCAAGCGGGGAGAGCGAAAATGGAGGTGGATCGTGATGATGATTACGCGATGAAGCGAGTGATGTTGATTTTGAACCAGTTTGAGAACAGGTTTGAGCCTGATTCCATTATGATCAGACGCGTGCTTTGTTATCTTGGAATTGATAGCTGGAGTGAGTGTCATAAGGAAATTAGGTTTTTGGATGAACAGATTTCGTTAGAATCGTTGGATAATAATAATAATAATAATAATGAAAGGGAGTTGCATCTGTTGAATAGTTTAGCTGGATTCATGAAGTATTGTAGGGGAGTTTTGTTTGAAAACCATCTTTCTGATTATCATGTTGATCAGATCACCGGAAGACCTAATTTGGAGATCCTTAGTTGCTTGAATCCTGAGGATTTTCGGTGCCCGATTTCGCTAGAACTGATGACGGATCCGGTGACTGTTTCCACTGGGCAGACGTATGATCGTGTTTCGATTCAGAAATGGTTGAAATCGGGGAATTTGATCTGCCCGAAAACGGGTGAAAAACTTGCAACTACAGAGCTTGTCCCCAATTTGAACCTTAGGAAGGTGATTCATCAGTACTGCGTTGATCATGGAGTTCCGATTTCGAAGTTTCAATCGCAATCGCGTGATATTTCGTCGACGATTCTCCCGGGGAGTAATTCGTGTGCTGAATCAATCAAGTTCTTGAGTGAATTTCTTGTGAGAAGGTTGATGAAGGGAACAGAGAAACAGAGGATGAGAGCAGCTTTTGAGATGAGATTACTCGCGAAATCGAACATTTACAATCGGTTTTGTTTGATTGAAGCGGGTGCGATCCCTCCTCTGTTAACTCTGCTTTCGTCGTCTGATGCAACTGCTCAAGAGAACGCGATTGCAGGGCTGCTAAAGCTCTCGAAACACCCGAATGGGAAGAAGATGATCATCAACAATGGCGGACTAAATTCGATCATAAACGTCTTACAAACAGGATTGAAACAAGAATCCAAACAGATAGCAGCTGCAACAATCTTTTACCTATCATCGATTCAAACGAATCAGAAGCTGATTGGTGAGATCCCCGAAGCGATTCCAGCTTTAATCCAACTGATCAAAACTGGAACTTCTTGTGGTAAAAAGAATTCATTAGCAGCCCTATTCGGGATCCTCCTGCACCCGCAAAACCACCAACGAGCACTCGGGTGTGGCATCATCCCCTTGTTATCGGATCTCATTTCCACATCAGAAAAACCAGAGATCATCACAGATTCATTGGCAATTGTAGCAACATTAGCCGAAAGCTTTGATGGGTCAGACACGATCTTAAAAGCCTCATCTTTGCCACTGATGATCAAGACACTGCAAACATCCCCTTCGCGTGCTGCGAAAGAGTACTGTGTTTCGATCTTGTTGGCTTTGTGCAACAATATGGGGAATGAAGTGGTTGCTGTTCTAGCAAACAACACTAATTTGATTGGTTTCTTGTACTCGTTATCGACCAACGGGGGCTCGCAGGCGGCTAAGAAAGCGCGTTCGTTGATTCGGATCATGCATCGGTTCCACGAGACTACAAGTTCGGGTTTGATGGCGAATTGGGATTCATCAAGAATTGCTGCAGTTCATTCATGTTAGGTTAGGATGTTAGATCTTCATATTATACGTTTTTTTTTGCATTGAAGCTCGGATTTTTGAAGGAGCTATAGACATTAAATTGATACACTTGTATAATATATACATACACATGTAGTAGAAAATGATATACTTGTTTTGTAAATATGTTAAAAGATGAAATAAGAGATTGAATTTTGGGAGTTACATGTTGATTTGCAAAATAAGTTTGTGCTTTGAAACTTCTATTTTTTTTGGCGAATTTTGGGAGTTACATGTTGATTTGCAAAATAAGTTTGTGCTTTGAAACTTCTATTTTTTTTGGCTCAATTTACGTTAAGTCATCGTATCTAAAATCTTCAAGTTCCACAGAAGATATATATGCAGCTAAGGTGAAATATTTTTTTTGTTGCTAGTTTTAGTATCATTTTGGGTTATTCAATTCACTTAATATCAAATAAAAAAAAAATCATTAATACAGTATTGTATATTTGATCAAGACTCTTAAAGATATAACACCAGTTTCAGACAACCACTCAAGTTCAAATAAAGGCTTTTGTTATATTTTCTTATACTTAATACATATCAGTAGTTAAAGAGATGAATCCTACTAAACAATAGGGATCCGGAGGCGGTGCCCCCAATAGCAGGGTTCAATGAGCAAATCCCAAAGGCTGGTAGGTCAACTTGAAAAAATTATTATTTGATGAGTTTGTTATGCATTAGAAGTTTCTTTGAAATTGCAAAATTTATAGAAGTCGCTTAAATTTAATGATTGGTATTAGCCTAGATCATAAGTAGCAAAATTGATATTTGATACTAAAGTCAAGTTCGGTTGTAAAATGGTCTTTGATAGTAATAATGAAGTTTGGTAACAACTTTGCTCTTTGGTAGTATCTAATGCTCATTATGAGGTGCGGTGTGCTGATGTCGCGATGGCTTTGATTACAAAGGTCAAGATTGGAGGAGTGCGGTAGGGTGGGGATGGTTTTTGTGAGATTTCTGAGAGGTTTTAGGGCTTTTATGAGTAAACTAAGCGGGGTTTAAAAAAAATAAGATGATACATAATTTTCTAAAGTGTACTTCATGTTTTTTTTCCTTTTTTATAACAATAAAATTTTGACACGTAAACAAACGTGACATCTTTCTCTGAGATTTTTGAAAAGATGAAACTTTTTATGACACAGACTTTTCCACGTCATAAAAACATCGTGTGTCATTATTCCATGTATCATTAAAGATCTATCTTGTAGTAGTGTGCTTTGGTAGCAATTGAGCATTAGCATATTTCACTTTGGTAGTAACTTTGTTACTATTGACGGTGTATTAGTCAACATTAAATTTGTTACTATTAATGTAACTTGTAATGGTAAAAATAATGGCGGTAGTAATCGTGAGTTGTCATACCTTTTCATAATAGTTGTAGTGTTTTGTTGCACCATTTCGACTCTTATATAAAGAATCGTTTGATTTGATTTTGACATTGAATTCTTACGAATTATGACTTTACATTCATATATTCATTCTTGAACACCTTTGTCTTACCCTAATTAATTATTTCGAAATACTATCAAATAACTTTAGTATAGAATTGAATGGCATGATTCATATTATTTAGTAAACTCCAATTTATAAAACACAATATTTTCTAAGGGTGGAGAATGTGCTCTCACCATACACACCACATCATATACCCACCAATCATATTTTATCATATCACATCACACCACAATATATCACATGCTTAAATTTGGTTGCGTCGGTGCTACCACACTAAACCACTGTACCACATACACACACATACAAACAAGAGTTCATAGCGTCCATATGCTGTGAAACACCCAAATCACAACGTGAAAGGGAGTGGCGGCGGTGTTGCCGCGTAACGTAGGGCCACACTGTGCCCTCACGGTAATGTGTCTCGCCCACCCTAACTAACCCGGAATGCTTTTGTTTTTCCAAGTGTCCCTATTTTTTATTTAATTTTACCAAACTCATTTAAGTTTGATACTTTTGGTCATTCAACTGTGATATTGCTTCATCCTAGTACTGAAATATGTAATATATTTGAAAATTCTAAGTCAAATTTATTACGCTTAGTGATCTCAGTAACCATTGAAATATGAAAATTTATATCTAGGTTTGATTTTTTTTGCATTGTTTAAATTATTCTAGTATTAAATGAAGCATCCAACAATCGAATTGAGCATAATCTTACTCTTCATTAGAATTTAGCAATGCTTTCAAAGAACTAGTTTGTATGCATATATTACTAGAAAATTAGACAATTGCCGTCAAAATTAGCTACCAAAGAAAACAATGGCAAAATTTACTAGCGTTAAAATTAGTTGCCAAACGAGATTCGGTGGTAAAATGGTTAGACAGTCACAACCAGGAATTTGCGACAGTTTTGTTATAGAAAAGACAGTCTCAAATAACCTAGGGGTAATTTGAAATAACATAAGTATAAATTTATAACAAGACTTTATCTTTGTTCTCAAGATTAACTATATAATCTGATAGATAATTAATTTACCGTACATATTGGTCATGGAATCTATTTACGGAGAAATCATTTCTATTCTTGACAACTCTGACTAAAAAATGTCTCATGTAATGTTTTAAGACGACATCGATTCAATATTAGCAAGAAACATATCAATAAAAAGAGTATTAAAGCTTTTAATACGTACCTGCTTAGAAAAAGAACTAAATTTTAAATCTCTTAAAATCTCTAAAATTGCTAAATCAACTCAAAATTGATCGATTTAATATTCCTGATATAACATGTCTTTTTCGGTTTCTCAAATCCAGACAAGTGTACGTGTTATGATTCAATACTACAAACACATATAGAATGTTATATTTGGTGTCTCATGAAAAAAAAAATGTTTTTGAAATAATTTGAATACATCATTAACAGATGTAAACACTTTTAATTTATATCTTAATATCTCGAGTCGTATAAGCAAATATAAAAGTATATACGTGGCAAATTTTAGGCAAGAAACAAAGAGAAGTAGATAGGGATATGATTGACGACGACATATATGAAAAATCAAAATCATATTTATTATATAATAGAAGTATTTAGTGTAGGTAACACCCCAAAGGTTTTCTTAGAAATATATTTTATTTCTAAATTAAGACTAAGGGCTGTTTGGTATGATCTGAATGATTAAATGCTGAATGGTTAAGAGGTCTGAATGGTTAAGAGGCTCTGAACCAGTAAGTGCTGAACCAAAATGTGCTGTTTGGTTGAATCTCTGAATGACTGTACAAAATGACAAATTTACCCCTCTGAATTATTTTGGGCTGAATAAAATGTATCTGTTTGGTTAGATGTCTGAATGACTGTACGTGAATGATCAATAGGTTAACAAAATACAACATATTAAAATTCAAAATCAAAATATTTCAAATACAAAATACTAATATCCAAATACACTTTCAAATACAACATACTAATATCCAATTACAAAGTAATTCAAATATTAATCAATTGAAACTAATTGACTACTTTTGCATTTCATGACTACTTTAAGAAGGTATGTAAGTCGAAACCCATCATCTGCAGCAAAAAATAAAAATAACCTCAGCTGAAAGCCCTAGCCATGGTGTTCTAAATTAGAACAGGCAAATTACTCACACTTTGAAGAGTCATGATGCAGCAACTTGTGCTTGAGCAAATTCTTCAACACTTTATAAGTCCCTCCATGTCTATATACAACCACAAAACCAGTATTTACTTTAACTTTTGCTTGAACAATAACTACAGATAAATGCTTCATTTATCTTCTTTTAAAATTTCTCTTTGCAACGTGTGCTTACAGAATATAAATACCCCTTAAAAGAAAAAAGAAACTACCTTTTAAAAAGATGCATGGACATAGCAGTGGGTGGATTAATGATAATTTTACTAATTGACATCAAGAGAGGGAATTCCTCTGCAAAACATGTTGTATATAGTGTACAATTTTGAAAACTACCAACTAATGCTCGTACAAGAAAGAAATACAGAAACAATGTATTAAAAAAAATAGCATATTTCCTCCATATCAATACAATTTCACATGGATCTTTGAGATAAAATCCACAACTTCTCATTGACAAGTGACAAAAGACATGGAACTTGTGGAAGTCAAAATCAAGCTAATAAGCATTCAACATAAACGATTTTACTTTAATTTCAGTTCCAATTTCAAATGCATGGGAGATGTCAATTGCTGTATACAAACTATAAATTAGACCCAACTCATGAACTGCTTATTTCAAGTTAGTAATCTAATCAATGACTTATCTAACACAGTTTAACTAGAACCAAATCAATCCATCAATATTCAACCAATTTACAACCTAAACTGAACTGTCTATATGATGATATCACTCAATCACCCAAAAGTGCAATACATCAACAATCATGATCAATTGACATGGTATGGCACCCATGTTCTTACTTTCTATGGCTCTATGCAGATAGTAAACATCATTTAACTGAACTGTCTATATGATGATATCACTCAATCACCCAAAGTGCAATACTCTAAACAGACATTATCATAGATACATTAGGTTTGAACCCTAGCTCACAAAGCGTGTCTCAAACGTTTCGCCTCGCAATTGAAGTTGATCAAGAGCATAATCCATTATTAACAGACATTTTCGACAAACAAAACATAAACTACAGAAATTGATTACTTTGAATACAAAACAGGTTAAGTTTCAGAAAGATGAATTGTAAAAACAACCACGATTCATGCGAATTTCCATACTATCTCTTACTCCGATTCAACATCAAATTCTTATAGGATCGGAGACATTAGCATGAATCTAGAGCAAATTGACAAATAATGAACAATAATGCACAAGAATGAACAATAATGCACAAGAATCAAAGGGCTGTGGAACAATAATGAACAATAATGCACAAGAATTGAAGAAATAAAAACTATTTTCTCACCAATTATAACCTTCTGTAGGTCTTGAATCGCAGGTCGTCGGTGGTCTTGAATCGCAGGTCTTGAATCGCAGGTGAATCGCAGGTCGTCGGTTATCGCAGGTCTTGAATCACAAGAATCGGTGGTCTTGAATCAAAGGTGAATCGGTAGGTGTTGAATCGTCGACGGTTATCGCAGGTCGTCGGCGGTGGTGAATCGCAGTTGAATCGGTGGTGAATCGAAGGGTGAATCGGTCTTGAATCGAAGGTGAATCGGTGGAGAATCGCAGGTCGGAGGTCTTGAATCGGCGGTGGTGAATCGCAGTTGAATCGGCGGTGGTGAATCGCAGTTGAATCGGGGAAGATGAAGATCGAAGGTGGTCGGAGGTCTTGAATCGAAGGGGATAGAAGGTGATCGAAGGGGAAGATGAAGATCGAAGGGGAAGATGAAGATCGAGGCAGAGGGTGAAGATCGAAGGTGAGGGTGAAGATCGAGAGGTTTTGTGAGTTCTGAGGGTATTTGAGTCAGTAGTTCATTCAGCGTGATTTTGGAGCTGAACCATTCAGCACTGAATGGTTCAGTTAAGAGCGTCTTTTTTCAAAACAAACACTCCTGCCTCTTAACGGTTAAGAGGTAGCCTCTTAATGGAACCATTAAGAGGCTACCAAACAGCCCTAACTTAGATTTGTTTTGAGGCCAATTAAATCATACATGAAAATTCTCATGTTTTGAGGCCAATTAAATCATCATCTCTATTACCACAAGCTATCTTAACACTATGTTGTAACGTTGATGATGGTTAATTGGTTATAGTGAAAATCATGAAAACTATTTTTAACCAATCAATAATTTTTATTTATTTTATTTATTTTATTTTTTTGAAATGGTAATTTAGTAAACATACACATATATATTTAGAAAACTATTATCATTGACATAACTCATTTCCTTATTTGACTTTTGTATCTCTATTCATATATGTAACCATATTTCACTAATTAATTCACAAATCTTTTTATTACTTTTCATCTAATTATATATTCATTTTTTAATCGTTTTATCTTTAAATCCTTGATTATAAGGCAGGCTCAATAAGTGTAGTTTATCTTGAGAATGTTACATATACGTAACAGGTGCTGTTACGTATACCTAACAAATGTTGTTATGTATAGCTATTACATATACGTAACATTTGTTGTTGCATAAAGGTATACGGTATAAGTAACATCTACTGTTACGTATACGTAACATTTGATGTAACATATATGGTGGGTTCAGTAATTGTACACGTAACAAGTGTTGTTACGTATACGTAACAAGTGTTGTAACGTATAGGTGTTCCGTATAAGTAACATATGCTGTTGCGTATATGTAACATATGTTGTTATGTTGTAACATATACATATGTAACACTCTATACTTTTTTAAATTTATATTCTTGTGTACGTAACTGCTAAGTTTTATATAAATAACATAACTTGTTTTAATTTTTTATAGTAAATAGTATATATGAGAGATAAGAGATGATTAGCAAAGAGGAGAGAGATTATTGAATTAGGGAATATAAGAGAGAAACATGAATTTTATTTTGCCATTAAAATGCCCCTAATTATTAAAATCTTACCATTTAAACTTAACTATATTTATAATAATGCCCCTTTTAATATAAGCTATTGATTAAATATGATTAATGGTTAGATATTAGTTTTCATAGTTTTTAATTATAATGTGGTTTTCAAAGGATCCCTCCCTATATATAGATGTGTGTGTGTGTATGTGTGTATATATAGAGGAGGGTTCCTAAGAAAACCTCTATTTATAAGAAAACCAAGAAAACTATTTTTAAACCATTGATCAAGATCGATTGATCAATGGTTGATATTTATCAATGGTAATTTTAGAAATATTTAATAGATAATTGTTTTAATTAAATGATTAAAGGGTATATTAGGAAGATTATAATTTTTATATTTTAAAACTACTGAAATTCCTTAAATCTCTCCCTCCCTCCCCCCTCTCTCTCTCTTTCACCAAATAGAATATTAGTTTAATTTAAATCAAATTAATTCATAGAAACACAAACCTAAAATATATTAGAAGAACGAATGTTTTTTCTGCAGATTTATATTTGTTACGTACATGCTTACGTATACGTAAACATGTTTACATATATGTTTACGTGTATCTGAACATGTTACATATATGTTTACATATATTTAAATACGTCTACATATATGATTTCATAATGTAAGCATTTTTACACATATGTATATGTTTAAGTAAACTTGTTTACGTATATGTATATGAAAACAAGGCGAACACATGTTTACGTATATGTACTTTTAAAGATGTCAACATATCTGATTACGCATATGTAGGCATACTTATATATATGCTTGTTTACATATACGTAAACAATTTTACCTGTAGATTTACGTGTAAGTAAACTTGTTTTGCATATATGTAAGTGATACACTAAAAGAAAAAGAATCCATAAATGAATATATCTAAAGAAATTACGCTGAATAGATCTGCAGCCATATGTAAACTTGCATATGTATATGTAACTCGATGAATACGAGGATAAAGATGACCAAACGACGAAATCATAATATAACAAAGTTATGTATATGTAACCTGTCACTACGTTCTTTTATAGTTCTTGAGTTGCCCTAATCTGAACTTACGTATATTTAACCTAAGTTATATAAACCTGTATTCATCTTCTTCCTTCTGTTAGCATCCATGGTGGTAAGATAATCAATCGATTTTGTTAGTTTCTTGAGTAGCGATGATGTCCTCTTGAACCCGTCCATCAACCGATTTCATTAAAACTCAATTAAAGACTTGATTTCATCAATTTTGTTGGTTTCATTTTCATTCTTTTGTTAACCTCTAACCCTCCATCACCTTCTTGAATATAGAAAATGCTAAAATAGATTAAAGATTTCGAGGAATTGCATTTGTAGAATTGATTAAATCACCACGTTAGGAATAATGAAAAGAATCATTACTTTATATATATATATATATATATATAAATTTTAATATGTTAGATCCTACTCCTATATATATATATGTATATATATGTATATATATGTACATATGTGTATATATATATGTATATATGTATACATATATATATATACATATGTATATACATATATATACATATATATGTATATACATATATATATACATATGTATATACATATATATATACATATATATACATACATACATACATATATATATATAGGAGTAGGATCTAATATAAATAATTTTTTGTAAAAACCATAAGAACCAATATATTTGTGCCATGTGGATTACCTGATGACTAGGAATGAGGGCGTATTAGGAATTACATAAAAGTTTGTTTTTAGCAACTCTTTGATTTAAGCATAAAATAATTCAATTCTTTTATAATCCATTTTAAAAATAATCAACATAATAAACTCACGATGGTTAACCAGTTCAAAATTCAATTTTTTATTTTCCTCCTATGTCATTTAAACCTTGCGAAAAAATAATAAATCTACTACTATCATAGTATTGTTGCTCTTTTCGTAGTATCGGCGCTATTTTCGTAGTATCAGTGTTATTATACAAAAAGTAATAAGGGTTTGTTTGGTATGGAGTAATGGAATGAATGAGGGAAATGAATGAATGAGAGAATGGAATGGATGAGAGAATGAAATGAATCATTTCATTCCATACTCTTATTTGGTTATCCTTTAAGAATGAAAAGAATCATTACTTTGTGTTGTTTTATTACATATGAAAAAAAATAAAAAAATAAAATGTGAAAGTAGTTATGGTGGTGATGGTGGCCAATGGAGCTTTCCGGCTGCGATGGCGGCCGGCGGAGGCCCCCGGGGGCGGCGGTGGCCGGCGGAGGCCCCGGGGGCGGCGGTGGCCGGCGGAGGCCCCCGGGGGCGGCGGTGGCCGGCGGAGGCCCACGGCGGCGGCGGCGGCCGGTCATGGTGGCTGGTCGTGGTGGCCGGTGGTGATTATTGTGGTAGGTGAGTGGGTGGTGTTGCGGACAAGAAGGGTGGAGGCCCCCGGCGCCGGCGGAGGCCCCCGGAGACGGCGATGGCCGGTCGTGTTGCCCGGTGGTGATTGTTATGGTAGGTGAGTGGGTGGTGTTGGTGACAAGAAGGGATGGAATGAAAAAAAAGAAGGGGGACTAGATGAAATGAATTTGAAGGAATTGGATCAACCATGTAATGGTTCATTCCATTACCTCTGCCAATCAAACATGTGTTTTTTCATTAACCCTCAATGATTCATTCCATTCTGTTCTTTATTACTCCATGCCAAACGGTACCTAATATCATAGTATCAGTTCCATTTTTGTAATATATGTGTTACTATCATAGTATTAATGTTATTTTAGTAGTATTCAAAAATCAAATTTTCATTTGCATCTTCCTCCTTTGTCATATAAACCTTGTCAAAAATAAAGAATCTACTATTACCATACTATTACTACCATACTACTACTGGTATTTTTGTATTATCAGTGCTTTATCATACGAAAAATTCTAACATCATATTATCAATTTCATTTTTATAGTGTATGTGCTACTATCATAATATTAATGCTATTTTTGTAGTTTTCAGTGTTATTATCTTACCAAATATGCTAACATCAAATGTGCTAACATCAAAGCATTAGTTCTATTTTTAAAATCTAAGTGCTACTAAAAACAATTAACCTAATTTGTTTTAAAGTGTCATTTTAAAATTATGAAGTGTTATCTTCATTAAGTACTACATTTATGAAAGTAACATCATTTATATTTATTATGTGCTACTTTTGAACGTTTTAATAGCATGTTATTATTATTATTTAAAAAAATATAACAATATTATACACATATTAAAGATTAAAAAATGCTTTATTTTAAATTATAATTATTTTAAAAGAAAATAAAGTATATAAAAGTTATTTTAGTTTTAAAAAATTGGTGAAATTAGTTATTTTATAGAAAGTCAAAATTTAAACTAATGAAAGTAATTACATGAGGACTTTATTTGTTTCCTTTCTAATAACATAAATTACTAATTTATCCTTTCTCTAATTACTTATAAAACTAATTGAACATTAATGACTTGTCATAAATCTTAGCAATCAATTTATTTAATCAACGTACAAGATCTGTTCTCGCAGTTTTTAGATAGCATAAGCTTTGTAGCGGAACGATCCTCTCTCTCTTTCTCTCTCTCTGTATATATGTATATATATGTATACACGCACACACACACTAGGCTAAAGACCCGTGTAACACACGAGTTCAATCCAAAAATATTGTTGTTTTTAAAAGGTTCGTAAGTTATAATATTTTTATAATACTTTGTATATCGACTTTTATATATAATTTTTAACATTAGCTACATCTAATATTATTGGTTTTCTCTATTAATATTTATACGTCTAAATAAAGTATAATATAGAATGAAATAAACTTATAAATAAGAACTTTAAGTAATAAACAAATTAAATTGTACATGAAAAATAATATTTCAAATTCATAAACATCCGAAAATTTATTTGTATACAACATTTTATTTTTTTGGTGATTTTTTTTATCATTATCTAATATTAATAATTTTAATCTTTATTTAATTTTAACTCGAGATAATGTAACATAGAACTGATCATGATCCTTGTTTAAAAACAAACCAACTTTGGATAGTGATTATCATTGGCTCTTGTTATTGTCATTGTAAAACATACTACTAACGAAAACTGTCTTCTTTTAAATTTAAAAGAAATCCTTTTGTCTGAAGGTGCCAAAGTCAACTGTGGAATAAAAGCACGATTTTCAATATTACTTTCAGATACATCAAAACAATTTGCACATATCAAACGAATTCCAATGAAACATAATAATATGGCAGCACACATAAAAAATAAAGAAGTTTAAAAAGTAGAAAAATGTAATACCTTTTCACAGATGGATTGTTGCAGTATATCACCTTCAAATAAAAATATAAAAGTTAAATAATATTAATCCAAAAACACAATTGTAGACTATGATTGGTTAAATCATAATCATAGAGGATGAAACCTCAGATATAATAGAAAAATAAATGCTTTTTGTTGATAAACTTGATGAAATTAAAGCCAAAATGAGAACGTTGATAAAGTCTTTCGAAGGGATATTATCAGACTTTATAAATACAAATCGAGAGGGCCATAAAGCGTGGATAGTTGAGAAATATTTTAAAATCGAATTTTATTTTAAAAAAAAAAAAGAAACCCATGAATTCCTTCAAATTGAAGAGGAGTCGATAAAAAAATCCCGTAACTTTTGTCAAGATTCGAATATAAACCGAGTATTTAATGAAAACACACAATCAACTAATCGATTTCATAGATGAAAAAAATCATAAATGATTTCTACAGTTTTTGTTGATGAATTATTTGAAAAAAGAAGAAATATCGGGTATGATTTAATTTTCAAAAAAAGATGTGCTCTAATTTAGGGTTAAATTTCTAAATTTTTCCAAAATATCTCCTTATCAGAAGTTGACTTTTAGTCAAATGAACCTACACTAACACTAAGAACAGATATATATATATATTTAGGCGGAAATTGAAAAAAAATAAAGATTTAAGAGAATGTCACGTGACACTAAAGTTATTGTTTTATTAATAAGTATAGAGTATAGATGTATATATATACATATATATATACATATATATATATATATATATATAGGATCAGGATCATTACAAAACCATTTTTTATTTTCAGAACCAAAAGAACCATTGACTTACATAAATGTAAATCATAAACCATTGGTTTACATAGATGTAAGTTAAACCTGGTGATATTTAGTTGTTTTTTTATAGTTTATTGTTCATGTCTGATATACACATATGTAAAACAGGTCAAGTATTACCAAACTTAATATACATTTATGTAAATCAATGGTTCTGTAGTTCTGAAAATAAAAAGTAGTTCAGTAATGATCCTAACTCTATATATATAATATATATATATATATACATACATATATATATGTGTGTGTGTATGTATATATATTGAATTTAGACAAGATTACGAAGAAGTGATAATGTAAATCAATCACATTTACACTTAAACAAAAACTGAAATCGTCACATATTCATTAGCGGTTTAGCCATATCAGCTGAAAGCTTGGTTAGACACAATCTTGAAAGCCTCAATACTCTTTGAACATCCTCTTCACACGTGTCACAAAAGAGTATTTTTAAATGAGTAAACGCATTACATAGATACACATGTATATTATACATACGTATACTAGCAAACAGGATATACTTGTTTTGTAAATATATTGGAAGATGCAACAAGTAATTTAATTTTTTAGAGTTAACAAATTTATTTTGCAGCAATAATTTCTTATATGATCTGAAACCCATAAAAAATAATTTAATTTTGAGTTGACAACTTAACAATTCTATTATATTGGTAATTTTCATATTGTTACATCCAAGTAGGTGTACGTGTACATAATCAATCGTATAGAAACATTTAAAATGTTATACTTTGGTGTCTCGTGAAGAAGACTGCACTTGAAGTAACAAATGTATATATTTGAAAATTATATTTTAATATTTTGAGTTGTCTATCCAAATTTAAAAGTAAACACGTGGCACGTTTTAGGCTAAAAATAAAGAGACGTAAATAGATGGGTAGATGCTTGACGACGACATGTAAAATCAAAATCGCATATTTAATTATTTTTTGAAGTGTATACTTACATAAGATTGACAACAAATTTCATATTCAAACGTAAACAATATTATCATAATACTATCATGAAATGCCTTTGATTGTAATGAACAAGAGACATCTCTTGAAATTTATAAAAAAAAGCATGATACATGATTATATAACGAAAGTGATACAAAATAATTGGGACTACATATTCAAGCTTAGGAGTATTATAACTAAGAAAGATATTCATCGTTTCTTGGATTATATTTTTCTTTCATAGAGGATGATTTTTATACATTACAACATCCCAAAAGGATTGATGTTAAAAACTTATTTTATATGATATGCAAATCATCTTTTTATTTATATGAAAAGAAGCTGATGTGTTATACATCATACAATTTATGGTGATGGTGATATCACATCATACTACATGAAACTTTATCATGATAAGAAAGTCAAGGAAGTAGATATAGACTTATATGAGAATTATTGTAGTATTGTGATCTATGAAGGCAAATTGATATCTCTAACACCACGGGTATATGGATACCATGTGCTATGAGTGGTAGGACCGACCCCATCCGAAGAAAATTTAGGTTGAGTCGGGTCCTTAAAAATTAGCCTATGATTTAATCTTTCTTAACCTATACATAGTTCGGTCTAACAGTCTAGATTCTTTGTGTTGGTTCTAAAAGTTATTCAACTTTTTTTTTCAATATTCTTGTTTTGATATTGTCGATTCAAAAGGATAACAATTAGGGTTCAATGAAGTAACAACTGAATTGGTAGGGATTCACAAACTACAATTATCGACTAGCTAGGGAAGTGAAGAGGGCAAGTGATTCGGCAATGAACATGAACATCAGCAAGCAAAACAACAATCATGATTACCGCATCTTGATTTTGGATGCATGGAATGTTGACTAAATCAACTGACTAATAGGCAACAACAATCGGTTTAGAGAGCTGCTAATCTATGGTTCTAGTCAGGCCCATCAAAAAAATTTAAGGCATGTGGCGAGTATAAAAATGTGTCACTGTAATATAAAGTTAATAATTTATATATAAAATTTTAGGTGAGTACAAAAAATCAAGACTTTAGTTCCATCAATCGATATCGAAAGTTATTTTATCTGGATTTTAAAATAAATTTAAATTTTAGTAATGGGTAAATGGTAGTGGGCTGAAGTAATCAAGATGTCAAAGAGATAAAGTATTTATAGGTATAAAATAATTAAAATGTTGATCGGTTTGTTAATAGCCAAATGTTTTAGAAAAGTCTATTTTAATCAAAATACTTAGTTTTATTTGATGAAAAAAATATTTCTTAAAAATTAATGATTAAAAAATAACTTGAATTTATAATATAGAGAGAGAATGAGAAAAAAAATTGAAAATTAGTTACTTGACTTTTTAAAACTAAATAAATAGTACGGACGGGAAAACTAAGATGAGAGGGTTTGTTAAAATACCATGTAGCATCATATGTAAATGATTATTAAATTAGAAGATTTCAATGTGATTTGCTAAGTTTTTACATAGTATAATTGTACTTTTACCAACCTTTAATCAGCCTGTTGGACTTGCTCAAATCAACTTGATCAGCATGTTTTAACGTATTCATTTGTCATATTTTAATAAATCCTTTTTTTCTTCATTCATAAAATATGGATCAAATACTGTTATAATGAAGGCACTTGAAAAGAGTCATGACGTCTACTTTACCGGGGCTCCAATTTGGTTGAGCTCATCCTAGCTAGTGTAGTTGAGTTCAAGCTGATCTATGGTTCGTTTCTAACTTTATTTCCAAAGCTAAAGTTTGTCTAGTAAGTAGTTTTTCAAGCTTAAACTTGAACTAGGCTTGATTACTTATTATTTATTTAATTATTTTAGAGTGGATTATCGTTTTTCTTATTATGATTTGGTCATTTTGTCATTTTCATTTAAAAATATTTTTTTATGGCATCTAGCTCTACAAGATTTTAAAAAGTTGTTATTTTTTCCATGAACATTAACTTAGTTCTTCCTAATTTACGCTAAAGTATTGTTGTTAAAATTTTATTCACGTATGATTATTCCATTCATGAGAGCCAACATCAGATCTTTTATCTTTTCATCTTCGAACCTTTCATCATCGGCTGAATCACGTGATTGTTAGCTTCATCGGTGGGGGAGGATGGAGCTGGTTCTAGTGGCGGTCGGAAACTTGTTGCAAAAGGGTTGTATAATTGAGACCATCGTCTCTGATTGTTATATCATCTATATTATGATTCAGTTGCACTCGATTAGGTTATGTAATTGGGGTTTTTGTTTTATATTTTAAAGGGCAATTCTATCAATATACGTGTTTAACATTTTAAATTAATATTGTTAACATTAATGGATGAAAACGATAACTTTTTAAAACCTTGAGAACCCATGCAAAAATGCCCTTTTAACGAAAAATTTTAAAAATTTAACCGAGGTTTGAAACTCACTATGAAGCTCGTCTTAAGATCAACTAGGTTTGTAAATGTGACGAGCTTAAGCTAGACTGGGCGCGGCTCGGCTCAAATTCCTGCCGCATCAAACGGGCACCCCCACTAGTAATTTGTATATAAAACTAACATATATTGTTTAGTTATTTTTTACGTAATTTTTAATATAATAATTATAATTACGTACATATACTTTTCTTTATTAGCTTATTTTGACTCATGAGGCTAATTGATATAGCTTGATACATGAAGCTTGGAGTTGAGCTTATTTATCAATGAGTTACAATATAAGGTTAAGATGGCTGGATTCGAGCTTTTAGTTACCCAATTAGAGGAGATCACAACATGATTGTATATCTGCGTGCTTCTCTTAATTTGGGTTGTAAACGAGGTGATCCCATCCTAGCTATAAATGAGGAGGACGTTATAAGTGTATGGTAGTACGTCTAGTATAGATTTGAACTCGTAGCTTATTTATGTTCGGTAGACTCGTTTATAATAATATTTTTATAAAACATCTGTTTAAGATTCTTAATATGTTTTGAAAATTGAGGGCGGGCCTTGGCGCAGCGGTTAAAAGCTGTTCCTAAGGGACCGAAGGTCTCAGATTCGATCCGTGGAAACGGCCTCCCCACAAAATGTGGGGGAAAGACCGCGTACATCTTCCCTTAAATGGGACGGACCCTCCCGGATCCTGCGAAAACGCGGGAGCTCTTTGCAGTACCAGATACGCCCTTTTAATATGTTTTGAAAATTGTGAGTTAAAAAAAATTTGCGAATCATATATTATTAAGCATGTGTTTCAATAAAAGTAGCTGGTATGTGATTTGTTTATCCTTACACTTTCAGTCCTTCACACGCAAAAAAGAAAAGGGACATGATCATGTCATAGAAGATTTTTCAGGGATTATTACGTAAGGTTTTACAAAGTATAAGGTCTTGTGGGCACATGGGCATATGTGAATACTCAAACGACGTCGTACACAAGCATAGTGGGTTTCTACTTTTCTTGCTGCTCAATCCATCTTACATTCATCAACACTTTCAATCTTCTCGAGTCTTCTCCATTCGATTCAACTGAAATTTTCTTCTGAATCTTTGTAAGTCGACATTAACACCTCTAAAACTTCCAATTTATATGATATCTGTGTGATCGTTCTTTGAATGTTTACATATTACCTTCTGACATGACTTAGGGCTTGAAATCTGGTGGATGTTTCTGCTTTAATATTATTCATTTTTGTGCTGTTTTTGCAATTATCAGGTGTTAGTACGTGTAGCGTATATGGCAACAACGGAGCAACCGAAAGCGGCGACTGAAGAAGCGAAGATCGATTTGTTCGAAGATGACGATGAGTTTGAAGAGTTTGAAATCGATCAAGGTGATTCATCATCTCTTCCTCTGAATCGATTCATTTGTTGCTCAGATTCTCAGATTTTAGTCAATTAAGTGATTGATTGTTGGTATTCTGGTTCATAATCTATGAGGGGCATCTGAATAGCAAGGAATAGATGTCTACTTGTAGAAATTGAAGTCAGTTGTTAATCCAGAAAGAAATTAGGTTAATATCATTCATCAAAACAATGGAAGCTTGTTAAAGTCATTTATGTTTAATGTTTATCTTAAACTAGTTGATTATCTAGGCCTTGCATGAAGTGGTCACTGGTGACAACCAGCAATTGGCCCTATGAGCCAGATTAAGAGTTCAACGTAGAGATGGATATAGGGCTGTGCAAATTTATGTTTTCTTTTCTGGTAATCGTCATGATCAATAGGAGAATCTAGGGTTTGTATAAGAACAGACCTCTTAATCTTTCAACTGCAATTTATAGTTGATGATATTTATTTGTTGTTGATAATTGTTTGATACGTTTTCTAAAGAATGGACAGATGGTACAGCAATTGGTTATGTTTTTTTTATTTTCTTTGAAAGATTCATCGCATATTGGTTATCTATACTAGGCGCTAACTATTGGCGCATGAATTGGTCTGGCACAGTTGTCTTCTTGGCTTGTTTATATAAATCAACCTGAGCCATGAATGATAACCTTCATAAACTATAATTTGCTTTCCTTTTGTGTTAATGTTGCCTGAAAATCTCTGTACCTCGAATACATTGAAGGAAAGCACCATCGACCTTGTGTAGATTATGTGTAACCAAATTCTAATAAGAATTTGTCACAAGTGATTTATGTGCTTGCACGTTTGCTTTTATTGGTTTTGGATTATGAGGGTAGCATGCATGCGATCATTTGTAAATCTTTTAATCTGTTATCATTTATTTCTGCATATATCTTAAAGTTATGTGCTTGCACGTTGCTTTTATTGGTTTTGGGTTATGAGGGTAGCATGCATCGATCATTTGTAAATCTTTTAATCTGTTATCATTTATTTCTTGCATATATCTTAAAGTTATGTTATATTTATCAATCATGATGACAAATCTGTTGCAGAGTGGGAAGTCAAGGAAGAAGGGAAAGAAGTAACCCAGCAGTGGGAAGACGACTGGGATGATGATGATGTAAACGATGACTTCTCGCTGCAGCTGAAGAGAGAACTCGAAGACAACACTGAGAAAAGTGAATGAAATCTGCAAGACTAGCAATATTTTCATATGTGTAAGGTAATACTATATCTTGAATTAATGAATGACTAGTTAAATCAACTTATTTCCGTTTCATAACATCTAATCTAGAATAAACTATAGTCCTTATGCCAGTAACTATTTATAATATATAGGTAGTGCTAGAATAATAAAACTTACCAAAGAACCAATATAACTGTTCAACAAGCTTTCATTTGACATGAAACCATCACAAGTCTTTCTAAGTTTGACCTGCTTCTTCTCTAAGTCAACTCTAAACAAACATCACCCGGAAAACTACTTCCCGCTCCACAACTTCTCCCCAAATCGACACCAGTTCTACAAATTGGACAAGCAGCAGTCTTGATTAGCCATGAATCAATACAATTAGCATGAAAACTATGCCTGCAATTGGCAATAATCTGCATCTATCACCACCCTTAAAGACCTCCAAACACACCGCACACACTCAACTCTTTCCACCTCCTCACCACCACCACACCACCACCATCATCATCTTGATCCAATTTGTAGTCGTACGATGGCAGCTTCTTTATATCATCTTCGGCCATGGTACTACGTCTTTGCACCACAGTACTACTTCCAATGCTTTCTTGAGTCATTATAAATGTTCTACCAGCTATACATACATGAATTGTGATCAAAACAGCAATACCCACAACCAATAACACCACAGAAGTTGCAATATCTAGCACCATCAATGATCTTGATTCCCAATCTACCAGAAACTTTCAGAACGAAAGGTGATCTGTTCGAAATTTTGAATGTAGATATGAAGAAGGGTAAGCAAGTTGGTGGGCACAACAATATATTATATAATATTTTTTTTGGGTATTTTTGCTCATTACTTGTAAACTTGTATGTACTATCTGAAAGCAACTTGAATTGGTGGTGAGGTTGACCAAGCAACATCATTTCTTGTCAAGACATGTATATAACCATTGTCAGCAACTAAACCATTATTTCTGGGATATTCTATACACAGCACTCGCTTTATACACACGCACGCACCGTTGAGTCGTTGACACCTTATACAGGCCACATGATGATCTGGATCACATGAGGTGGTTTTTTCACCCGTATGAGAGAGGCCACATGATGATCTAGGTCACATGATAGACGGGGCCGATTAAGATGATGTCTATTATCCGAAACGGGGTTGATGTTAAAAAAGTGTCATAAAAGGAGGGGAACACTAGCAAGGTACTTTACGTATGACTAAAACATTCTAACTCGGCACAAAACAATCCCCATGACGTCTTTTAAACGTTATTTCCTTAAATAATATGAAGAGTAATTCTATTTGAAGAATATGTTGGGAAAAGAAGATATGGAGACTTATGTGTAGTAGAACATAGAAGGTAAATGGATAGGTATGTAGTATCTGAAACGGATAGCGACTTCTTGCCTACTTATGAAACATCACCTTAAATCAATTTAGAATCTAATCAAGTTGATAATTTGATAAAAGGAGTTTTATTTGGCAAGCTTTTAACCATTGACGAAGCATCAAACATTTAATTTTGATTAGATTCTTTTTTTAACAGCATTAGATTCTATATTTAATGACAATGTTATTATACATAATGGGATAAAATAAATAACATATGTAATTTGATATAGGGAAAATATCACAGAATAGTAACCAAGTTTCAAAGTGTTCAAATTTAGTCACTTATGTATATTTTTCTCAAATTGGACCATCAAATGATCAAATCGAGCCATCATTAAATTTTCTTATGTCAAGTAAGTAAAGGTGGAGAAGACGTGGTGGTCAGAATTTGCAATATATAAAATTATATTAAAAAATAAAAAAACATGTTAATTATGAAAAAAATACCTAAAATTTACGTCAACGTTTCATAATAGCATCAAAATCTAGGAAAAATATTTTCTAATTGAAACCAAAAGTATAACATGTTAAAAAACATGTTAAGGCTTTTAATTTATATAAAATATAAAAACTGAGTGACCTAACTAAAACACTTTTAAAACTTGAGTTACCTAATTGGAACACTTTTGAAGCTTGGTTACTATTTTACAAAGTTACCCATTTAATATATAATTGTATATTTGTAGATGTACGCACTTTTAGTTATGCATCATGAATTTAGGGCAAATACCAGAAAAACTAACATATTTTCATTTTTTTTACAAAAGTCTCTGTATAATTTTTGCACGTAAAAAATCAACATACTTTCAGTTTTTTTTTTACAAAAGTCTCTGTATAATTTTTTACACATAAAAAACCAACATACGTTCTATATTGTATCATAAAAATCCCTCAACAGTTTTTACACATAAAAAATCAACATACTTTCTATTTTTTCACATAAAAACCACCCAACAATTATTCACACATTTAAAACACTTCATTTGTTATAACTTAAACGAGGCGAGTTTGAGCTCACACTACTTAAATAATCCGAACTCGAGATCTTATAACTTAAACGAGCCACGTAGGGGTGGAAATACACGCAAACAAAACAATCGGTGCAAAAGTTATATTATTTTCTTTTCAGAATTTGCTCGAATATAAAAAAGTTAAGTGACTTAAATGTATAAATAATTATTGAGGGGTTTTTAGGTGAAAAAATAAAAAATATGTTGGTTTTTTATCTGCAAAAACTGTTGAGTGATTTTTTTAAAACAAAACCGAAAGTATGTTGGTATTTTATGTGCAAAAAATTATACAGTAACTTTTGTGAGAAAAAACTGTAAAATAGTTGGTTTTTTATGACATTTGCCTATAAATTAAGTAACTTTTCAACGTCAATACACCGAATTAAGCTCATTAGGGGATCGTAATACATTGTTAAAAGATATTCGAAATATACAACAAGTCTACATGAGGGATGAACGGCGGAAGTTACCTCTTATTTTCCTTAAATTCCTTTCTTCTCTAAGTTAAAGCTTGAGGTTAGCCTTCTCACCATACTATCCAAACTCCCCAAACAGGTGGGAATAAACTTCTTGAACTCCCTTAAAACCTTTTCCTAATTAATTAATTAATTTAATTCACATTTTTATTTCAATTTAATATGTATTTGTAAAAATACAGAAACCGGTTATTTTAATTATTAAATTAATTTAACAAACAATTTTAACATTAATTTATTAAAAAAATAAAATGCACAAGATAACATTTTTTCTAAAGCCCACCTACTAGCAAAAAATAATAATAATAACAATAATAATAATAATAATAATAATAATAATAATAATAATAATAATAATAATAATAATAATAATAATAATAATAATAATAATAATAATAATAACAATAATAATAATAATAACAATAACTACTAGTCTAAATGGGAAACATAAGTGTTGGTGATATGTTCTACAAAATCTGCTTGAAGGTTGTCCTGCGTATCTCGGACTATAACTCTAAAATAATATTATCATTCACATGTAGATCGTCGAAAGGTCGCTTCATGTTTAGGAGGTATTGTCATACCTGCGTTCTTCAAGATCATGTACGTAAGAAAATACGAGTGTATGTTATCTTTTCGATTCAGGAAGGATGCATCGTGGGATATTGAAGTATATGCTAACGAGATTTTTAGGACCATCAAAAGTTCGTTCGACGTCCTTTTATGCAACCTCTTGTGCAGTCTTGAACCAATTTCGTTTATCGTTAGGTGGAAATGAAAATTGATTTCGCCATAAAAGCACAACTAGGGTATACCCATCTACAATATAATATCCATATTTGTATTTATCTTTGTTTACTTAAAAAGACACCTCAAGGCGAATTTGTATACAATATTATTGAAAATTGATGATAACTGGAGAAAGATGATCTTGTTGTTGCAGCTATAGAATCCAAAAAACACATCTAAAACCATAAGTCTTGGAACGGTGCTATTTGAGCATGATCTTTAGGTGCTTGTGATCACCCCTCGTGTATTGCCCCTTCCAATGTGTTGGTTAATTCCTTCAAAATTAGTATGCTCCATAGCATCCCTAGAAATCCATGTATGTCCTCATGTGCTACATATAAATGTTGAATTTTGTTGTAAGTTGGTCTATGTTGAAATTCTTTTTCATACCACTGAACGTCACCGTTGTCAAAGAACTGCAAACTTTTGGGTAAAGTTCTTTAGGAAATTTGCAGGTACTCATCAAGAGTGTCAAGAGTATTCTCCTATGCTAGTTTTTCGTATAGTTGCCGTGCACTTTTAACCATTGTAAAACTCCTCCTCTATTATATCATAACCAATTTGAAAATGGTCAAAATTCATTTCCGTATCACCGATAATTTGTAGAATAATCCTTTTTCCATATGAAACATCTCGTTGTTGAATGTTGGATTGTTATTAGCGACATAATTTGAACGAGGGGATTATTCGTGAATTCACGGCTCTACACACATGAACTCTTATAAGTCAGCATCATAATTATAAACTTAAAATAATGTCTACACGCTTCAAGTTCCTCTTCATCAGAACTTGATATCCATTGGAGCGGGTGGGAATCGAAAGAGGATCCACAAGAAATAGTGACTGATTTTTAAAGAGACAGAGAGAATGTAAGATTTTGATGCGGAAAAGTGTAAAATGTGACAAATATAAGTTGGGTTATTATATAATTAATTTTTTAGCCAACAACGACTAGTTTAACATGAATATAACAGTTAGTGATCGGGGAAAGGCTAGCGCGTTCAAAGGTGATTGAGACTCATTTTGTTTGAGACTGAGGGGCAAGGGATAGTATTCCTGATGGGACTGATCCTTCCTGATGTACATTTCGTCCTCCTTGAATGTCATATAAAGTTGAAGTATGAGATTTACAACATATGATCGTGATACAATATGAACACTATTGAACCTCTCTTACATAGTATACTATTTCCATCATTAGTTATTGTAACTAAATTTTTGGTTTTAACTAACTTTCTAAGAAGATAATATGAGGTGTAAACACCATTTGTAATCGACTTTCTAATATTTATTTCACGTATGATAAGAATTCAAGTAGCGTTTCATGTATTACACGAGTTGAACTCATACACAATCATTCGTCATCATAAGCCATAATAATGCCCGGTATTTTCCATCCATAGCAGAGATATTGAAAGGGTCTGGGAGGGTAAAATATAGGAATGCCTTACCAAGGATATAGAGGTTGCTTCCAGCAAGAGCCTTGACTCCAACTCACCAATATGATCACAATCATCATATAACGCACACACGATGTTTGACAAACAATCAACATACACGAGATACAATAAGCCAACACTGGTAGTAACCGATATTGTAGTACGTAGCAGGAAATCATTGTAAAGTAAAGGCGAACAAATATAATGATGTAGAATAAACGAGGCTCAGGCTCCAAGCCTTAGACAATTGACACCAAAAAGCACACAATTCGCTGCCACATACGATGAACTAGAAGACCCAAATTATGACACTAAACTAGTGAAAGTAAGTAACCAGGAGTAACACGAAGGCAATCAACTAATATTATATAAAATGTCTTTAAACCCTCTTCGAAACATCTTTAACCTTAATACTACGTCTCCACATATTTCTATCTTGGATCATGTCCTCTGAGATATGCGACTCTAAGATATCATGCCAAATCTTCTTATCGTAAGTCATTTTTGGTCTACCTCTACTCCACCGCCCCTCAACATTTAGGGTCTCGACTTCTCTAACCACTTCTGTCATTTGTCTCATATTCACATCTCTAAACTATCTTAATCTCCCCTCCCTAATCTTATTCATTATACAAGCTACTCCTAACCTACGTCTAAAAAACTTCATTTCCTATCTGGTCTAACATTGTGTTACCACACTTCCACCTTAACATCCTCATACAAAACCCATAGAATTTTGTGTGGTTGTTTTTTTTTAATTTCCTAACATTCTGTTCCATATAGCATAACCGGTCAAACTAGCTTTAACTCCATAGAATTTCCCTTTAACCCTAGTTGGGAAGTTTCTATCACACAACACCCTTGAGGCTTCCCTCCACCTACCCCAGCCAGCCTGAATTTGATATGCAATGTTGGCATCAATCTCTTCATTTCCCTAGACATACGATCTTAGATACTTGACCTTAGTTGCTCGTGGCACCACTTGTCCATTAATGATGATCTCTGATTCATCCTGGTCGCTAACTCCACTAAAATTGCAATAAAGATATTTGGTCTTTGAGTGGTAGATCTTTTGCCTTTTGCCCCCTAAAATCACTCTCCATTCCTCTAACTGCACATTAAGATATTAATTGTCGTCAAGTAAAACAACATCATCGGCAAAAAGCATACACCATAAAATCATCCCTTGCATGGACCTTGACGTACAGTTCATCCAAGACTATCACAAATAAGAACGGGCTTGGGCTAGACCCTTGGTGGAGACCCACCTCTACATAGAAGATTAGGACTTTGTATCTCTTACCGACGCACAAAGTATTATTTGAGTCCTTTCATACATATCCTTTATTATGTCTATATATTTACAAAGAAGCCCTAAAGCCTATAGGCTATCCAAATCAGTCTACGCGACACATAGTTAATGAATACCATATGCGGATCATTTTTCTTCCCCCTATATTTTCTATTGACCTCCTCAAAATATGTATCACTTCCATAGTTGACCGCCCAGGCATGAAGCCAAATTGGTTTTACGTTACCTAAATCTCCCTTCTAATTCTAGTCTCTATAACCTTCTCTCATAGTTCCATAGTATGTCCTAGTAACTTTGTAGTTCCCATAACTATTGTGTCAAGTAATATCTTATGATAGTGGTGGTTCATTTATATGTAACTACAAATGTATATATCACATTTTATTAAAAGTTGACTAATTTCATGATTTCACTTTGCATAAGAAAGACGGAACATTCCTACTTATGCAACATACCTGCTTGAAAATGTGTTTGTCAATGGGCAAGTTTCATACAAAGAGTTTTATATCATACCAACATATATCCTCTTAGATCATGTGTAACGGTTAATGCTCCTTAAAGGGTAATTTCTGACACATAAGCATTAACTCAACATCCCTCTTTTAGCATAAAAAAAACATGGATGATTGTTAATGCCTTTTAGTTATTACTCAATTATGAGATTTATTAGAATTTTTAAGATTTTTAGGCGTAATGATGGAAACCTCCTTATTTACAACGCCCCACTAAGACCTACATTCAGGGCATTTTAAGCTGCTATGACACTCTCTCAACGCCTATTACATTTGGTTTTATGAACCTGTATAATTTCATATTCACCAAAACATTTTTTATACATAATGTTCAATACTCCACAAGCAATATTTGAGAAAATAATTAATTTTCGAAGTTAAAAGAGTATATGAAATTGTCCCAATCTTATCTTTTATAAATCAATATATTAGACTAGAAAACTCATGTATATGACATGTTGAATAAAAAAAGTATTAAATAGTTACAAATAAAATTTAGGACCGAAGTATTAGAGTTAAATGCATTTTACATCCCTGAGCTTTCATATAAATTGTCATTTGCATCCAAAAGTTTCATAAAAATTGCCATTTGAATCCACTTAACTACTACTAATTAACGCCGTTAAGTTTCCTAAATTAGAGGTATTTTAGTCAAAACAATTATAAAATAAAAAAAACCAGCTTTACGTGATAAGTTTTAAGCGTTCAGTCTCCTTTGATAATCACCATTGCTATTTTAATTTACCAGAAATGATGATAAGTATTTCTTTCATTTAATCAAGAAAGATATCTCTGGACATCATAATATGATGTCCAGAGATACCTTTCTTGATTAAATGATGATCATATTACATAAAATAAAATATAAGTATAACTAACTAAAAGTGACTCATTTCTAACTTTATAAAATATTTAAAACAAATATATATAAAAATAAACAAACAAGTCATATAATATAAATTATTTGAATTATAACCATAAAAGACAAATTATCATAAAAGTATAAAAATAATTTATAGAATAACATTAACTGCCCATGAATAATAATTATAAAACGTCAATCATCGTAATCATAATTAAGCTTTAAACAAAAAAATCTATGTTTAATTAATAAAACAGACAAAAGTAACACGATTACTAAACCAAAATAAATTAACAAGATAAAATAAAAAAATACGATTATAGAGTCAAATCATAAATACAATTATCAAAATAGGCTAAACATATAAAAACTCTAACGTGAGTTGGTTTTTATTTTGTAATTTTTATAATTAAAATAACTCTCAAGTTGTAAACTTAGCGAAAAAAGTTAACCGTGTTATTAGGTAGCCAAATGGATTCAAACGGTAATTTTAGTGAAATCTTTGGATGCAAATGATAACATTTTAAACCTTTGGATCCAAATGACAAATTCCTATAAACCTATTTAACTCGAAGTATTAAAAGTTTTTCAATGTCAAAGTTAAGTTTTAATTTGGTATTTACAAGTGATAAACCTATTAATATGAAAAATTGAGATTTAAAAGATATTATACACCGGTAAAATATATAATAAAAGATATTAGAATATTTTAAACTAACATAATAAAATATTATTTTAAATGTAACATTTAAATGAGTACATGATTACAATTTATATTCATTACGTATAGGTGAATGTAATATAAAAGATTATATCCCAAACACATTAAAGTAGAGTTTTTATCTTTATTTTTATAATTTAATTAGAAAATATCTTTGTTATTAGATTTGTTTACCACTTACGTACCTCACACCTTATTCTATATCTTTATCTCTATTAAATTAAATATAACATTTCCTTGATCTTTCTCTTTTTTTCATCATAAATTTTTTTAAGTATTCTTAATAGAGTTCTTATATTTTATCCTTATAATTTAACTAAAAATCATATTTTTATATTTATTTTAAATTTTAAATATCTTTGACATCTCATTTCTTATATATATATATATATATACATATATATACATACATACATACATATATATATATATGTATATGTGTATATATATATGTATAGGGGAGGGTTCCTAAGAAAACCTCTATTTATAAGAAAACTAAGAAAATCATTTTAAACCATTGATCAAAATTGATCAATGGTGGATATTAATCAATGATAAATTTATAAATATTTAATAGATAGTTGCTTTAATTAAATGATTAAAGGGTGTTTTAGGTAGATTATAAATTTTATTATTAAAAATAACTAAAATCCCTTAAATCTCTCTCTCTCTCTCTCTCTTTAAAATCAAAAAAAAAAAATTCTACAGATCTATATTAATTACATACATGCTTACATATACGTAAACATGTTCACATATATGTTCAAAATATATTTGCTCTCTACCACATGCTTACTTATATGTAAACAAGCATAAAACAACCAAAAAAAATAACAATTGCTAAATCAGTGATTGTGTTCGCATGCGTTATGGACACTACGAGTTTGTCGTTATGTCCTTTGGTCTAACCAACGCACCAGCTGCTTTTATGGATTTGATGAATCGAGTGTGCCGGCCGATTTTGGATAAATCAGTGATTGTGTTCATCGATGATATCCTGATTTATTCAAAGAGCGAAGAAGAGCATGCCGGTCACATTCGGGAAGTGTTGGAGACGTTGAGAAAGGAGAAGCTGTATGCTAAGTTCTCCAAGTGTGCTTTTGGTTACACGAGGTGCAATTTCTGGGTCACGTGGCAAATGCGGAGGGAATCATGGTGGACCCGACAAAGGTGGAGGCCATGATGCAATGGAAGTCTCCTAAGACGTCATCCGAGATTCGTAGTTTCTTGGGATTGGCAGGCTACTACAGGAGGTTTATTCAAGACTTTTCTAAGATAGCTTCACCTTTGACTAAATTGACTCGTAAGGATGTGAAGTTCGTATGGGGTCGAGAACAGGAGTGTGCTTTTGAGGAGTTGAAGACGAGACTAACACCAGCTCCTGTCTTGACATTACCCGAAGGTAGTGAAGACTTAGTGGTATATTCGGATGCTTCTTATTCGGGGCTAGGTTGCGTACTGATGCAACGTGGAAGGGTAATAGCCTATGCACCCCGACAACTAAAAACCCACGAGGTCAACTATCCACGCACGATCTAGAACTAGTTGCGGTGGTTTTTGCGCTGAAGATTTGGCGGCACTACCTATACGGGACGAAGTGCACCATCTTCACAGACCATAAAAGCTTGAAGTACTTTTTCGAGCAGAAAGATTTGAATATGAGGTAGAGGCGATGGTTGGAGCTCATAAAGGATTAAGATTGCGAGATTTGTTACCATCCAGGCAATGCCAACGTGGTGGCAGATGCCCTTAGCCGAATGGAGAGACCCGAGCCAATTCGGGTGAAGGCTTATCAGCTGATTATGACCTCTGACGTGATGGTGCAAGTCAAGGAGTTCCAAGACGAGGCTTTGAAAGAAGATCACCTTAACTCTGAAAGAATGAGAGGTCTAGTCGCGGAGTTGGGTGAAAACACGCTTGGTGTTAGAACCTGATATGGGCGAATATCGATTCCCCGCTACGGGAATCTACATGGAAAGATCATGGACAAGGCTCATAAGACTCGATACTCCATTCATCCTGGTGCTACCAAGATGTATCACGATATGAAGAAAGATTACGGGTGGCCGGGTACGAGGCATGACGTAGCGGAGTATGTAAGTAAATGCCTTACCTGTTTGCAGGTGAAGGCGGAACACCAGAAGCTGTACTGGAAAATACAACCGTTGGATATACCCGAGTGGAAGTAGGAGCATATCACCATGGAATTAATTACGAAGCTACCACGTACCCCGAAAGGTATGATGCTATATGGGTGATAGTTGATCGTTTGACGAAGAGTGCTCATTTCCAACCGATCAGAGAGACGTATTCTTCTGAGAGGCTTGCGGATCTATTTATCAAGGAGATTGTAGCTCGTCATGGTGTGCCGATGTCTATTATATCTGATCATGGCACTCGGTTTACATCCAAGTTTGGAAGAAATTCCACGATGCGATGGGGACGAGACTACACATCAGCACGGCTTATCACCCTCAGACTGACGGTCAGTCTTAGAGGATGATCTAGACCCTCGAGGACATGCTTCGAGCGTGTATGATCGATTTCGGAGGAAGCTAGGATGACCATTTACCATAAGTAGAATTCCTGTAGAACAACAGTTATCATGCCAGCATTGGCATGCCACCCTATGAGATGCTATATGGTAGGAGATATAGGACACCCGTTTGCTGAGGTGATATTGGTAAGAAGGATTTGGGGAGCATTAAAGTGATCGAGGCTATGACGGAGAAGCTCGAGAAGATTAAAGCCTTCATGAAGGCAGGTAAGGATAGACAGAAGTCGTATGCCGATAAGAGGCGTAGACCGATTGAGTTCCAGGTGGGCGACAGGGTTATGTTAAAGGTCTCACCTTGGAAAGGTATCATTCGGTTTAGAAAGCAGGGCAAGTTGAGCCCAAGGTATATAGGGCCTAACCGAATCATTGCTCGAGTAAGAGATGTGGCCTATAGGTTAGAACTACCCGATGAGTTAAGTGGAATTCACCTGACATTCCATGTATCTCATCTGCAGAAGTGTTTAGCAGATGAGGATATGATTGTACACTGGAGGACATCGAAGTGGATGAACGGCTCAATTACGTGGAGCAACCAGTGGCGATCACTGATCGTAAGGAGAAGAGTTTAAAGAATAAAGTGGTTCCTCTTGTGCGAGTACCGTGGAAGCACAGGAAGGGATCCGAGTCTACATGGGAGATTGAAGGAGAGATGAGGCAGCATTACCCTCATCTGTTTGAGGAATAACTGGTTTCGAAGACGAAACCTATATAAGGGGGTGGACTTGTAACACCCGGTTATTTTTTTAAAGGTATAAAGAAAGAATAAAAGCAAAGGAAAAGAAAGAAAATGTAAGTTAGCCCAAGTAGAGGGGTTAAAAGTGGCAGAAAGGCAAAATATCAAAAAGTTGGTACAAAAGTGGGCATGGCCGCCCACACTTGCCTGCACACTACTTCCATTTCGGTTCTAGAGAGAGAGAGAGCAGAAAAACTCTTGGAAGATTGTAGAAGAAGCAGGAAACTCAAAGTTTTTGGTAAGAAATCTTGAATTTATGATGTTTTAGATGTTTCTAGTTTCGGTTATGTGCCTATAAATGTGACTGTGTGCTCGGCTTGTATATGTGTGTGTGTCTTAGGTGCTAGAAACGTCTGGGAAGCTCAAAGAAGGGTATCAAACCCAAAACAAAACAAGGTGAGTTCTAGAATCCCCTTTTTAACATGTTTTAAACAATTTTAGGGCTGGAAAATGCATGTGTATGTGTTTTATAAAATTATGTTTCTAGCCGTATGTGTGTGTGAACGTGTATGTGGATGGGTGTATGTTTTGGGGGTAAATGATGAGATGATTATGATTATGAATGTGTTATGATGCTTAGAATGTTAGTACTAAGCATGGAATTTGATTTAGGAAAAATTTGGGACTGATTTATGTCGTTTAAGTACAAATTTGATGCCCAACCGTCTGAACAGTACCCCAACCGTCTGAAAGTTTCCTTAGAATGTGCTAAGTAAGCCCGTACATCCAAACAGGGCCCAACTGTCTAAACAGGGCCCATGCGTATGGGATTCCTCAAACGCTTAAGTATCCGACCGTCTGAATAATTCCATGCTTTTAAGTGAAAAATGGATAAGTGTAGGCCCAGACGTCCGAACAGTGCCCAACAGCCTAATTGCCCATACGTCTAAGTCAGGCCCATGCGTCCGAATAATGCCCAACCGTCTAGGAGATTGTTCAGGATGACCAAGTGCAGGGCAAAACGTCTGAACAGGGCCCATGCGTCCGAACAGGGCCCATGCGCCCAACACTTGGAATTTATTTTCAGGAATTTTGTGGGAGTCTGTGCAATTAGGGTTGGACGATGTTAGACTAGGGTTAATAAATGCTTAATTACAAGCATAAATCATGACTGCTTTTATGATTCCTTATTATTATTATTATTAACATTTTTGTTAACCCTATTATTAATGTTATTAATATTATTATTGTATGACTTTACGTGGTATGTTCATGATCGAGACGGAAAGTATTATCATTAATAAAGTGAAAAATTAATGATAAATAAAAGTGGAACGTAAATAAATGAACGAAAGTCTTGCAAGCAGATGTAAAGAGGTGCACAACCTTGTTGTCGTTAGCTCAACTGTGATGCGGGTTAGCTACCCTGAAGGATGCACACAGGGTCAATCTTTGAGATTGACAATGAGGTGAGCGACTCTGTGTGCAAAAGACTCGGATGACGTGCTATCCTTGAGATTGCCAATGAGGTGAGCGACCCCGTTGTCGCAAAAGACTCGGATAACGTGCAATCCTTGAGATTGCTAATGAGGTGAGCGACTCTGTTATCGCAAAAGACTCGCAAAGATAATGATAAAGTATGAAATGAACGAATGATGAAGATAATAATGATATTACCTACGTGTACGTATTATGTGTGATCACATGCAAAAGTAAATGATGGTTCTTAAACAAAAGTAAAGTATATTTATTACAAAACTAGGACTCACTCAGCAACGCTTATTTTATGCATTTTTCAGTTGGCAGGTAAGATGTTGCTGAGGATGACACACAGGTGAAGCTACTCGACGGGGCACGACTGACATCCATTCATATATGATAATACTGCTGTTTCGTAATGTATTTGAACTATTATTTTGTAACACGATTAAACCATAGTGTATTGCTTAACAACAGAGTTTATAATGAAATAAATGACTTTTGTTAAAATAAATTCCGCTGCTTAAATTTGTATTATGTAACGTTTTGTGTAATTAATGCTGTGAATGACCAACTGTGAGGTGCCCGGGATCGGGGCCTTACATGTGTATATATATGTATATGTATATATATATACATATTCATATATACATACATATACATACATACATATATATACATACATATATATATACATATACATATACATATATATACATATATATACATATACATATATATACATATGTTTACGTATATATACACATGTTTACACACACACACACACACACACATATATATATATATGTATATATATATATATATATATATAATTTAATCAGTCAAAATTAGTAAAAAGGGTATAATTGTAAAAATTAATTTTCTCTCTCCAATTAGTTATTAATTAATTAACTAATTCTCTCTCATCTTTTATTTCTTCATCTCTCCTCTCCCATCTTCTAAATCTATAAAATTTAAATATATGCAAAAATTTCAACTATCACTCAATATCTCACTCATTGTTCTAAAATCATTCATCTATAGAATTAATAAAAACCCAGATGATTTACACATAGGTAAATCAATGTAGTTTGCAAGAGTCATGTTAACAGTTTGTAGATTACTTATACATACTATAGTATATTTGCATTTTACAATACCAATAAAAAAACAAAACGCAACAATAGCAAATTTATAGCTATTTTACATCATACTAAGTTTGGTGTATGTGATAAATAAACAACAAGTACCGTAGATTAAGTTACAAAGATGATAACATGTTACATATATGTCAGTTTTATGGATAGTGTACGATCTCAAGCAATTAACGTATATATAGGTTCGTTTATTTTGAAAGATATTTAATATCAATATGTTATTTACATGCATTTAAGTTACTATATCAAATTTACTTATATGTAGTCGAATTTATTTATATGTAATCAATTTTACACAGCCAAACTAAAAACAATCCCACATATTTATGATATAACTATCATTTACATATACATAATAAAAAATTAAGCTTGACATTTACGTACACATAAACAAGTTCACACATATGTGAACAAGTTTACACACATGTTTATGTATACATAACAAGCTTATGGATATATGTAGGTATATGCAACTTCAAGATGATTGGTTCTTGATTGATATGATCTTCATTGAATTGAATATGATAATCCATAACTGATGTCACTTGATTTTGGTTTGAAATGGAGGATTAGTGGGATCTGGTATATTGATTTTAGGTTTGAAGATGAAGCTTTGATGAAGATGAAGACCAAATATTCAAGGAATATTATAGGACCGGTTAGAAGGGGTCAATGCAATAGTTTCACAATAAGGAGAGACTTAAATACTTAACAGACCAAATAGGAAATCAGATTTATGATGATACTAAGAACACAAGTAATATGAGACAAAAACAAGAACAAGATAATATTGGTTTATTAAGAATGATGTATATTACTCTCAAGTTATTTTACAAGTGTTACAGAGCATACATAGAAAGACAAGTATTGAGACACTTTATACTACATCCTACAACCTACTATACTTTGAAAGCCAGCTAGAAACACTAACAACAAGATCAATATATAGTCAAAAGACAGATTAACTTTTAACATGTAACTATGACATGCCATAGCTCACATCCTATATATTACAAAAAGGATAAAAGTATAAAAGTAAAAAGTTATAGACAAATGACCTTAATTTACAGTTAATAAAAGTGTGGACCTTTTCACCAACTTATCTAAGTTGGTAAGTCTTTAGAGATGATAGTGAAAAGTAGTTTAGCTTTTGTCAAAGGTGACCAGAGAAAGCATCTCTTCTCTGTCTTCAAAAGAAATCAGTCTTTGGCTTTGAAAGACTTTGCTCTGAAGCTTTAGAAGACTTCAACTTTTGCTTGGCAATATATGTTCATTTCACTTCAGAAGATTTGATACTTAGCATAATTCACTGAGTTGTATCAAATATTTTGAACTAACTTGCTTGTACTTCAGTACTGCATGTTGAGAGCTTTTTGGTTGCATCAACCTCTAAGTGTAATTCTTACAAACTGCCCCTGGGCTGATGCTACCAAATAGAAAAGATCCTTAAGTTTGATCTTCATCTGTTGACAGTCCTCATTAGGATCAAGACCATTTCTTTTTTTATCATTTGGTTAGCTTCCCTTAGACTTTCATAGTATCTTCTCATGTCATATAGATCATGTAGAGTAAGATCAAGTATGTCTTGCTAGAAATATATATCTTGACCTCCTTGATCTTAGTGACATAACATCTGTCTGGATTAGTAGCAAACATCAAGGATAAGATGGGTCTCCTAGTAGCAAGAGGCTCTACTTTGATTGGACTTGGTTGAGAAAACTCTTCTTGAGCAACCTCAGAATGTTTGGACCCGTCCTGAGGTGCAGAGGTGGATGCCTTGGACTTCTTCTTATTTTTTTCCCTCTTCATGGCCATCCTTTTCCTCATTGTGTACTTTAACTGAGGAGACTGGCCTACATCACCAAATTGTTCTTGTATGTCTTCCTCAGTTGGGTCTTTTTTCCTTCATAATTTCAGAAGGAGAAGGATTATGACCCTAATATGGATCAGAGATGAAGTTGGTTGTGATCCTGCACTAGGTCCAGGTTGTGTTGTCGCTTGTCATTCAACCTTCACCTTAACTTCAGGTGCAGCCTGACTTGGTGGAGAATGCAAGTCAATAAGTTCACCCCTTTTGATCTTTTGTTTAATCACCCTAATGTACTCATCCATTGTAGATAGAGACATTGGACTAAGCCTCCTTCCGGAGAATTCATACAACTTTAAGAAGCTCATCATCTTCTGTCTATCAACAGATTTCTTCAGTCTTACTTTGATGGTGGCTCTTGACTTAGTAGCATTTCCCCTCATCTTCCTCTTAGCATCTTTTTGCTCTTCAGCACTTGTTGCTCAAGCTACTTGAGATATTCAAACTTAATGTACTTATAGGATAAGGGAAGAAGGACTGTTGCCTAATAGAGTCCTATGGCACTCAGATAGGTAATCATGTTCGGTCTGTCTTGTTCCCTGCCTCCTTGAGGTTTTTACATAGTTGCCACAACCTCCTTCTCAGGGTTTCTTGAACTGGGAAGAGAGTAGGAGCTTGTTTATAGAGTCTCTTTCTTCTCCTTTCTTATTTCATTTTGAGGAGAAATTTTGCATCCTCGACCTCCTTTCTATCCTTTAACAATTCAGTGTCAGCCAGTTTATTCAATTCTTCTAAGGTAAGAGAGATGAGTTCATCTATGTTATAGTTTCTAGTCCCTAAATAATTCATTCTGGCTTCCCTTAACTCATCATCTTAGGTGTTTGGTCTGGGGGCAACCCTGATTGTAGCTTGCATGAAGCTTGGGGTATCTCTTGAACTCTCCCCCTTAGCTTACTCTTCCTCTCTCTTTCCTCCTCCTCAATCTTCTCAGCAGTCAGGTTCCTTTTCCCTTTATCACTCACATGCCTAGGTGAATCAGTATGGAGAGAGATTTAGCATTTATTGCTTAGTGCTCCACTTGAGCTCTTGCTAGAGAGAGGTTGTGAATCACCTTCACTAGCTGATGCCTTACTGAGGGTACAGGGTGTCAAAACAGTTCCTATCTCAAGGTTCACAGGCTCTACCACTCGGCCTTCAGCTAAGGTTTCCCCTTCGAAGCTAATCTTAGGGTCCACCATAATATCCACTTGACTAATGACATGTCTACTAGCCTCTGTCTTCTTCTTAGTCTGAACTCTTCAACCACCCTGTTTTGAATCCTCTGAGCTAGCCAGTCAGCTTACCTATTTTGACTAGGGTTGGCAAGTGGCATGTGAACTAGAGGGAGACTCTCATAGTACTTCAGGGTCTAAACACTAAAAACTTCTTGCTGCCCCTAAAGTCCAAGAAATATCAGGGCTCTTCTATCATCATCATACTTCCATCCTATTATCTCATTCTTAATAGGATAGGATGGAGTAGATATAGCCCTTGGAATACCCTACTCAAACAAGCTTTGAATGAGTGAGTCCATATCAATATGGACCTAGGGAGGTTGTGGAGTATGGACAATTGAAAGTGAGGGTGTTGAGTCCTCTATGTCCATACTCTAAGAAGAACTCCCAGGTTCTGTGATTTGCAGGTAGGACTTTCCCCCGGTAGGATCACCCTCTTGCATAGGTAAGCTAAGGGTTAGGTCCACCACATCCATATGTTCTTGTGGCCCTGGTTAAATCCTCCTGAGGGATCTCTCAGCTAGCTTGCCCTTGAGATTGGTGATCTCAATTTGCTAGTCGTTGACCTTCTTTTGTAAGGTAGCAATTGTCATTGACCCTCTTTTACAAAATCCCCTCATCTTTATTAGAAGATTCATGGGGGTATGAGAGAATAGGACCAAAGTCTTCTTCCTCATCACCAGCACTCAGTTTTTGGCTGTCATATTTTCCCTATACCATGAAAACTTTGGTTGAAGTGTCAATGGAATGGGTTGCCATGGTTGAGGTCTTAATGATGTAACCACTTGCAGAAGTGAGAGCATCTTCCATATGTACCTCCTGAATAGGTTTAGGAAGATCCACCTTAGTTATGGGTGGATGATATGGGCTAGACATGGGTGAGTCAAGAGCACTTATCTCTCCTTGAGCAGGGATGGAGAAGAGAGACTCATTGTACTCACTAAACCCACCCCATGTCTTCATCATCATAAAATTCAAGGTTTGTGATTGGTTTGTTAAGGTCCAGAGGCTGGGGATGGTAGCTTTCCCTAGAGGTTGTTCACTAGAGTTTTGAGACTCTGAGTGAAGGCTTAAGGCTGGTGTTGGTGTTTTGAGCTCATCAAAATGAGCATAAGGAACCTCATCACTGATAAAAGAAGTGATGGGAGTGGTTTGCTTATAAGGAGAAGTGGGAGCTCTAATGTCCACTTATTTCTATGTGGGTGAGTATACGGGGGCCTACACATTCTGAGTAGTTTATAAAGGGGTTCGTTTGGATTTTCTTGAGTAGGTAATAGTTATTTGAGGCTGTGTGCGTGGTGCAGATGTAGAAGGTGTGGGCTCAACATAGGCTTGTGTTGCCAAGTTATCACCTTGAGCAATGGGCTCTAACATTTTTAGGACCAGGGTTGTTTCTATCCCTAAGAAGCTCACAGTAGGCTTTCTTATTGTCTTGAAGATATCAGGCTTCATTTGTCCCATTTTAAGAATATTACATGTCCCTATTAACTATGAGTCCAATTCACAGTTAAGAATGTGTTGAACATATCTAGGGAACATGTAGTATTCTAAGGAGTCTAAGTTTGCAAGCAAATTTGTATACTTGACCCCTTGTGTCACACCCAACCGACGGCGTAATCATCGGGGCGGACCAATGGGAATCGATTGTTCATAGCACATGGGACTAAATAAACCGAAGTAATATTAAATGTCACTTGCATTAAAGAATTCTAATACATTTAAACAATAATCCAATTAACGTAATAGTAATTGTCTTTTATTTTGACTAAGTCCGGGTCCTAGATGAACTTGTAGAAGTCCACTAACTTGCTTAACCTGAAGTCATGTGAAAAGTAACGAGTCAGCTATAAATTAGCTGGTGAGTAAACACAATTTTGATGTACATATATATAAGTTGGTCAAATGATTGAATAATTCAATATACATGGCAATGTCGAGACTTATAGTATAATAATGTAACACAAAAGACAAATCAACACAATCAATCCAAATGACTAAACTGACTTGATCCGCAGACGAAGTCGTGATAGAATATGTGAATCCGGCTTCAATCACCACTCGAATATTCCTATGGGGTGGGTTGTCAACCAATAGATCTATCATTGTTACCGTGGTTGTATGAATTAATGATTGTGTTAACATCCAATTCATCTAACTATGAATACATTATTACAAGTAAGGACATAACATGTAAAGAATTGAATTTATAAGTGAAATAAAGAAATGAAATAACAATGGTTGATTATAGTGTCACATGATTTCCCCAAAATATAAATACATAAAATGGGTAATGAATACTCACATGATTGATGAGATTAAAATTTGAACGTGATAGATTAGGCACCAACAATTTTTCTTAGGAGTAACCTACGGAACGGGTGTCTCGAGTTAGAATAATTAATGATATGAGAATTGGGAATAGATTAGGGTTTTCATTGAGAATAGGTATTGAATGAAATAACTTATTTAGTTTGAATGTCTTGAAATAAATAAACGAATTTATTGAAAGTGATTATGTTTAGAATTTAATAAAAATAAATGTATCAATACATGTAACCGTTTGATTTATTGTTAAAGTGTGAGAAAAACAAATAACTAATTTTATTAATAAATTATATGATAATTAATTAAAATATTTAATTATTTAAGTGACTAAAAGAAATGAAAATAATTTGGAAAGACTTAGATCGTCTCTGGTGATTTTATAAAATACCAACTTATAATGTTAAAGAGTGAAAATAATAATTAGTAAATAACTAATGATCAATGGAATAATTAATTTGGAAAATTAATTTGTTAGTTTATATTTGAAATGCTTTTGATTAAAGATAATAATTTATAAACTTTTAAAATTACAAACAAGTTTAGGGTTCTTTGTCAAATAGTGTAGTTATATTTTCTCCTTTTCTTTTTTTTTAAATAATTTCAGGAATGGTTTAAAAATAATTTCAAAAATAATTTAAAAATAATTTTCAGAAAATACACCATTCCTAAATTTTAAAAGTGAATAAAACCAATAAAAGGAACAAAAAGGGGAGGCCGGTTCGAACCCGGGACCTCTCGGTTGAGGTGGTGGTGGGTTACCGGTTGGGCTAGAGCCCATTTCTTATTAAGAGATCCGTTTTAATTTTTAAAAGCATTCATTGAACTCTTTCCCCAATTCCCATATGAACCCTAATTCGTTTGAGATCAAATTGGACCTGAAAACGATTTCGATAATCAAATCAATCACGGGGCTTTGATCACCCATGAAAATCAAGTATGTAGATATGTTTAATTACCCGAAATGATGAAGAGGTCGGTAGAATCGAGTCGAGGTGTTCACGGCTTTAGTCCGATCTTGAATCGATGTGTGTGTGTGTGTTTGGTCGAATTGGAGTTGCAGAGAGTATGAGAGTGTGATTTCGGAGGTTTGCCCTTTATTATATAAGGGTAATTTGATGTCAAACTATGTGAACGAGTTCAACTTATTTGTCGAACATTCTGGTTGAATATGTATGTGATTTCGCATGATTTAAGTTAAATTGATGTTGTGATTATGGTTGGAATTGTGATTACGCATTCCAGGTTGGTTGATTGAAACAATTAATCAAGTTTCCAATTAAATTTGATTTGGTTTTAAATGGGGTAATCGGGTTCGGTTTTAAAACGCGTAAACGAGACCAATTTTTGAATTGTATGGGGTCATAGATTTGAATTATGGTCGCGAGATTGACGGGGTTGTTTGTTTTGGTTGAAACCGTGTGCTTTGGGGTGTTGTGGGCTCGCCGGAGAGTGGCCAGAAAGGTGGCCGGAGGTGGGGGTGGGGGTCGACGGGTTGGGTTTGATTTTAAAAGAAAATTACACTTTGGCCCCCTGAGGTTTATATTGTTTGTTATTTCATGTTAAAGTCTTGTAAAACTGTAACACCCGGAAATTTCAATTTGGAGTGTCATGCGACTGGAGCGTCCAATCGCATGGAAGACATGCGATTGAATCTCAACCGCACGACTGGAGCTCAATCGTACGATTAAAGTATTCAGTCGCATAGAGCTTGGATGACTGAAGGTCCAATCGCATGGAGAACTCGGGCGACTGGACAGTAGTATTTAAGGGAGAGGGTAGCCCTAACTCTTTCCCAGACTCGCCAACGTCAGAGAGAAGAAGGAGACAGTTCGGCCCAAGCGGGTTCGTGAGCCAAAATCGATGTATAGCGGGTCAAATCGAAGCTCTAACCGAGGAGGCTACTAAGGTGAGTTCTAGGACCCCTCTTTTACACGTTTTTGAATGATTTTAGGGCTGGAACACATCTGAAAACTATATTTTTGAGTTTTTGGGTGTTTAACCCGTGTATATATGAATGTGTATGTGTATAGTGTGTTTAGAGCGCGATTTTGAAGGTGTATGTGCTTGAATGTCGTCATAGTATGATTCCCTAAGGTTTAGGAGGGTTAATTTGGGCTTAAAACAAGTTTGGAAGGATTTGGAGGTCGTGAGGCGACTGAAGTGCCAATCGGCCGACTGAGGAACGACTGACGTTCAACCGCACGACTGAGGTCTAGTCGTACGACCGGGGATCCAGTCGCATGAGGGTCGAGCGACTGAGGTCCAGTCGCATAGATGTTCATCCGCATATGCTTAATCGCATAGGTTCATTCGCATAGCTGTTCAATCGCACGACTGAGGGTTCAGTCGCATAGAAGCCCATTCGTTTAGTGTTCAGTCGCATACAGGCAAGGTGACTGAAGGGTGCCCAAACGCCCAAGTAAAGTTGTTGTGCACGAGGAGAGACATAGTTGAGTACTGGCCTTTGGGAAGAGAGTAAGGGTTAGTAATGATGTGATAGCTCCCGTTTGTACATGTGAGAGGACTGTCGAGGCTTAGAAGTTACTTTGGGGCACGATTATGTTAGTGTTGCATGTATATGCTTGAAGTATGTATGTTAAGTATGATGTTGCCATAATATGATGGTAATGACTGATGATTTGTAAATATCGATGTTCCTTGCTTCGATGTATGTTTATCTTTCTGTATATTTACGTGTATTGTTTATGAATGATTGAAAAAGTAGTATGTAACGTAAAGTGAAAGATAATAAAAGAGGAATGAAATGAACGAATGCATGTATTAATGAATGAATGAATGAACGAACACATGAAATAATGAATGGATGAAAGGCTTGCAAACAAGTGTATGAGGTGAGCGACTTAGTGTCGCAACAGACTCGAATGTGGTCCTTGTCGCGTACCCCGGTATTGCAGGAGACAGGATCCAGATGAATGAGAGTAAGATTGGCTTGCAAGCAGAAGGAAAGGAGGTTCACTACTCATTGAGAGTTGTTAGCTCAACTATGGGTGTGTAATAGCGTGCGATCTTGGCTAACTCATAAGGGGACATAGACACAGTGGGAGTTCAGCTTTGGTAGCTGCTCCGATACGTGCGATGTGGTATTTACTGTGTGCTATGGAGCGTGCGATTTTGGCCTACCTCATGTGGATTAAGTAGCGTGCGATTTTGGCTAACCCATGAGATGGTGTGCGATTTTGGCTAAACCCCAAGAGTTCATACACACAGGGAGAGTTGGTCTTAGTGACAACTCCATTGGAATGAATTGCATGAGACGAGATAGTGAGGTGAGCAACTTTGTGTTGCAACAGACTCGGAAGGAATGAGAAAGAGAATTATGAAAGGAAGTATGAAACGAATGAAAGTTAAAGAAGTAATGAAAGTTAAAGAACAAACGAATGAAAGTAACGAACGGAAGGAACATAATGATAACGTATGAAATGGGATCCTTGTCGCTCGACCTCAGTAATCATGGCTGTGTGCCATGAAGAGGGTAAAGTGTGACCGGCTCCAGAAAGAAGTAAAAGGCGAGAAATGTATGAAAGTTAAAGATAGGTAATGAACAAATGACAGACAGAGAACGAACGAAAGTAAAGTTAAAGAATGAATGAGAGCACAATAAGATAATAATGAAATTAATAATGTGTACGTATGATGTGTGTTCACATGTAAGTAAAGAACGGTTTTAAAGGATAGAAAAGTAAGTTTTTAATATAAAACTAGAACTCACTCAGCAACGCTGACTTTGATGTGTTTCCAGTTGGCAGGTATGTTGCTGAGGATGGCACGGGGCGACTACTCAGTTGTTGGGGCTGGCATCCATATTTTGACATGTCATTGTATTTTGAGAAGAAAAAGAATGTTGTAAAGTTATGAAATGACATGTTTTAGTTTTAATGAAAGTTTTAAATTCTACTGCAAAGTAAATATACGTTTGAAATGTTTTTATGCGCGATGAATGACCAACCGTAAGGTGCCCGGGAACGGGGCCTTACAAGTTGGTATCAGAGCCAAAGTTTTAGTGAAATGGGTAAATTTTCATAATAAACCTAATCTTAAACTGAGAATGGGACGGAAAGGGAAGGGATGCCAGACTGAATAGCTGCGTGTCATCAGGTATTTTCTTAAAGTTAACCGGTAATGTATGCGCATGTTATGTGTTTATGTGCTACTGTTAGATTTAGATGCTAATATAGTCAGGACAGGTAATGCTCGAGGTATGAAAAGTAAGGTAAGTGGCTAATCACAACTGATCACTGTAATTAGGGACTTAGTATACTTGACATGAACTGAGCTATTTCCTTGAATGACCATGTTGGTGTTTGAATCTTTCAGTGTATTATAGAGGATGGCCGGTGGTAGGTCTTCTAAGGCTTCACGTGGTGGAGGTGGTGGCGGACGTGGTGTTGAGCCACGGGTCACGAGAGGAAGGCCTAGAGTTGAAAAGGTGGTTCATGAAGAACACGAGACTCCTCATCAGGAGGGAGCAGACGAAAGTGCCAATTTGAGAGCCTCGATGAGAGAGGCGGTTGTGGAAGAAGTACACCAGGTCATGCAGACAATCTTACCGTCTGTAGTGACTGAGGTGATAAAAGCTGTTAGAGATGGGGAGAGACTGGACAGGGGTAGACCTTCGGGCGGAAGGAGACTGACGGAGACTGAAGCGGTTTTCTCCGATGAGGAGGAAGAGGAGGAGGAGCCTATGCGGGAGGCGGCACGAGGCTGTAACTACAGGGCATTTCAACGATGTAAGCCCCCAATCTTTGACGGTAACAGCAATGCTACTGCTGCTCATCATTGGGTCAGAGAGATGGAAGCGGTACTGGAAATTAGTGAGTGCCGGGAAGATCAGAAAGTTAAGTTTGCCACTCATTCTTTCGTGGACTCAGCTTTGTACTGGTGGGACAATATAGTCCAAGCTGAGGGTAGTCGGGCTATCGGGAGGATGAGATGGTCAGAGTTGAAAAGGTTGGTGATTGAGGAGTTCTGTCCTCACCGTGAGATGGATAAGGTTGAAAGGGAGTTCCTGCAGTTGGAAGCGGGGACAATGACGCATCAGCAGTACACCACCAAATTCAACGAGATGGCACGACTGGTGCCGGATCAAGTGACGTCTCTTTCACGGAAGATCAAGAGGTATATTCAAGGCTTACCGACGGATATCCGTAGGCACCTGATCGCTGCTCGACCAAGCATGTTAGGTCGGCAGTTGATTTGGCGGGAAGGTTGTATGATGAAAGAACGGTGGTGGTGGTGGCTGAAGACGGCGAGAAAGAGGATGTAGATCGGAATTGGAAGGGGAAGAGAACTGGACGGGGTGATGCCCCGACGAATCATAAGCACGCACGGGGGATGACCGCCGTGTGGTTGCACCTGGTGCGGGGTCGGATAGGTGTGTAAACTGCGGGATGGAGCATTCGGGGGAATGCAAAAGGGGACCAAATACTTGCTACAAGTGTGGGAAGCGTGGTCATGTGGCTAGAGAATGTGGAACCGTGAGATGCTATAATTGTGGAGGAATGGGCCATATGAGTAAAAACTGTGAGAAGCCAAGGGCGGAAGGTTCGGGAGTGAGGAAGGCTGGAGGAAGGAGAACAGAGGGTGAAGGCTAGAGCGGACTTCGACTTGACGTCAGGTACGTTTCTGATAATTTAAGTTTGTGCCCTTACGTCTTGAATGCGATGCTAGTAGTAGTTAGTTCCTAGTGCCTTCTTTTATGAGTTGCATGGTAGGAGAAAATGTCTAGGAGCCCTTCAATGTAGAGACTACTATTAGTAGATTCACTAGGTTACCTGATGCCCTAGAGGATTGCATGATGCAATTGAGAAAGTTGTGTCACCCGTTGTCTGAGGAACAGTTTCAGCCTGTGAATTGTTCATCGACAGCAAAGTACGCATAGCAAACAAGAAGAATGGGAGATCGGAGGCAAAAGAGAAAGGATAAATTGGTTGGGCTACCAAAGAAGCCGATTTGCCTTTTCCATCACAGTATACCTGCAAGGAACCTGAGAGAAACCAATCTTGGTGTAGTATATTTGGAACAACAGCTAGTACGATTAATGAATGCCTTCCTTGCTAGTTGTCTGGTTTGCCAGAGGGTCATTATTCATACTTAAAGAACATCAAACAAGGGTCTAGGGTAAGCAGCAACTTTACACAAGTTGAAGGCCTTGTTCTTCAAGCACTAAAGCTGAAGGTTCTCAGTGATGCTCTGAAGCTCAATGATTATGACGCTGAGCCTTTGCTCGAATATTGTGATGTTTCATTTAATTGTAGCGACCGCACTCTACATGGCATGTTTGAGGTTGCAGGTGCTGGTCAAATGAACATTTACCAGTATGCATGGGTTGCCGATGTCGATAGTCCAAGATAAACCCGAAGTCGAATGTTGACAAAGGATCTGGAGCGATAGGATTCCAAGTAAGAGACTGGAAGAGAGAGGGGAAAGTATTGCCCGCGAAGGTTTAAGGAACAATAGGTTTCAGGGACGAAACCCGTTTAAGGGGGGTGGACTTGTAACACCGGAAATTTCAATTTGGAGTGTCATGCGACTGGAGCGTCCAATCGCATGGAAGACATGCGATTGAAGCTCAACCGCACGACTGGAGCTCAATCGTACGATTAAAGTGTTCAGTCGCATAGAGCTTGGACGACTGAAGGTCCAATCGCATGGAGAACTCGGGCGACTGGGCAGTAGTATTTAAGGGAGAGGGCAGCCCTAACTCTTTCCCAGACTCGCCAACATCAGAGAGAAAAAGGAGACAGTTTGGCCCAAGCGGGTTCGTGAGCCAAAATCAACGTATAGCGGATCAAATCGAAGCTCTAACCGAGGAGGCTACTAAGGTGAGTTATAGGACCCCTCTTTTACACGTTTTGAATGATTTTGGGGCTAGAACACATCTGAAAACTATATTTTTGAGTTTTTGGGTGTTTAACCCGTGTATATATGAATGTGTATGTGTATAGTGTGTTTAGAGCGTGATTTTGGAAGTGTATGTGCTTGAATGTCGTCATAGTATGATTCCCTAAGGTTTAGGAGGGTTAATTTGGGCTTAAAACGAGTTTGGAAGGATTTGGAGGTCGTGAGTCACGACTGCAGTTCGCGATGAACTGCAATCGCTGCCCAGTTAGGGCTAGGCGACTGAAGTGCCAATCGGCCGACTGAGGAACGACTGACGTTCAACCGCACGACTGAGGTCTAGTCGTACGACCGGGGATCCAGTCACATGAGGGTCGAGCGACTGAGGTCCAGTCGCATAGATGTTCATCCGTATATGCTTAGTCGCATAGGTTCATTCGCATAGCTGTTCAATCGCACGACTGAGGGTTCAGTCGCATAGAAGCCCATTCGTTTAGTGTTCAGTTGCATGCAGGCCAGGCGACCGAAGGGTGCCCAAACGCCAAGTAAAGTTGTTGTGCACGAGGAGAGACATAGTTGGGTACTGGCCTTCGGGAAGAGAGTAAGGGTGAGTAATGATGTGATAGCTCCCATTGGTACATGTGAGAGGACTGTCGAGGCTTAGAAGTTACTTTGGTGCACGATTACGTTAGTGTTGCATGTATATGCTTGAGGTATGTATGTTAAGTATGATGTTGCCATAATATGATGGGAATGAGTGATGATTTGTAAATATCGATGTTCCTTGCTTCGATGTATGTTTATCTTTCCGTATATTTATGTGTATTGTTTATGAATGATTGAAAAAGTAGTATGTAACGTAAAGTGAAAGATAATAAAAGAGGAACGAAATGAACGAATGCATGTATTAATGAATGAATGAATGAACGAACACATGAAATAATGAACGGATGAAAGGCTTGCAAGCAAGTGTATGAGGTGAGCGACTTAGTGTCGCAACAGACTTGAATACGGTCCTTGTCGCGTACCCCGGTATTGCAGGAGACAAGATCCAGATGAATGATAGTAAGATTGGCTTGCAAGCAGAAGGAAAGGAGGTTCACGACTCATTGAGAGTTGTTAGCTCAACTGTGGGTGTGTAATAGCGTGCGATCTTTGCTAACTCACAAGGGGACATAGACACAGTGGGAGTTCAGCTTTGGTAGCTGCTCCGATACGTGCGATGTGGTATTTACTGTGTGCTATGGAGCATGCGATTTTGGCCTACCTCATGTGGATTAAGTAGCGTGCGATTTTGGCTAACCCATGAGATGGCGTGCGATTTTGGCTAAACCCCAAGAGTTCATACACACAGGGAGAGTTGGTCTTAGTGACAACTCTATTGGAACGAATTGCATGAGACGAGATAGTGAGGTGAGCAACTTTGTGTTGCAACAGACTCGGAAGGAATGAGAAAGAGAATTATGAAAGGAAGTATGAAACGAATGAAAGTTAAAGAAAGTAATGAAAGTTAAAGAACAAACGAATGAAAGTAACGAACGGAAAGAACATAATGATAACGTATGAAATGGGATCCTTGTCACTCGACCTCAGTAATCATGGCTGTGTGCCATGAAGAGGGTAAAGTGTGACCGGCTCCAGAAAGAAGTAAAAGGCGAGAAATGTATGAAAGTTAAAGATAGGTAATGAACAAACGACTGACAGAGAATGAACGAAAGTAAAGTTAAAGAATGAATGAGAACACAATAAGATAATAATGAAATTATCTATGTGTACGTATGATGTGTGTTCGCATGTAAGTAAAGAACGGTTTTAAAGGATAGAAAAGTATGTTTTTAATATAAAACTAGAGCTCACTCAGCAACGCTGACTTTGATGTGTTTCCAGTTGGCAGGTATGTTGCTGAGGATGGCACGGGGCGACTACTCAGTTGTTGAGGCTGGCATCCATATTTTGACATGTCATTGTATTTTGAGAAGAAAACGAATGTTGTAAAGTTATTAAATGACATGTTTTAGTTATTAATGACAGTTTTAAATTCTGCTGCAAAGTAAATATACGTTTGAAATATTTTTATGCGCGATGAATGACCAACCGTAAGGTGCCCTGGAACGGGGCCTTACAAAAACAAGTTTCAATTGTTTACACTTTCAACCCAAAACTTTTTAGGGTTAAGTTTTGAATAATGAATTTATTATTATTATTATTATTATTATTATTATTATTATTATTATTATTATTATTATTATTATTATTATTATTTATTTTATTATTATTTTTATATAAAAGTCCTTGAAAACCATTCATATTTTATATAAAAACTTATTTTATTTAATTTCAAATTTGATACTTAAGCTTTATAATTATCATTATTATTTTATAATAATAAAATTATATTTATAAACCATATGATTTAATTCGGATTAAATGACAATATTAATGTGCTCACATCGAAATAAAATAGATTCCACTGACTAGCATAAACGGGTTCGGGTTATAAGTTGAAATGGGTCGGATGTTACAGTCTCCCCTACTTTAGGGAATTTCGTCCCGATTTTGTTCACGAGGAGGCTGAAACAAAAAGATGAGGATACTTGGATATCATTTGGTCCTCACGTTCCCAGGTGAACTCTGGCCCACGTTTAGACTCCCAACGAACCTTGGCAATCGGTATTCGGCTGCGTTTGAGTTGTTTGACTTTCCGATCCATAATCTCCACAGGTTTCTCAATAAAGTGTATGGATTCATCAATCTGGACTTCGTCGAGTGGAAGATGGAGATTTTCATCGGCGAGGCATCTCTTGAGGTTTGAAACATGAAACGTCGGATGCACGTTACTGAGTTCTTGGGGTAGTTCTAGCTTGTAGGCCACTTTCCCAATTCGCTCGAGCACTTTGAATGGACCTACGTAACGAGGTGCTAGCTTCCCTTTTTTCCAAAGCGAATCACTCCCTTCCAAGGTGATACCTTAAGAAGTACGAGATCACCGACATTGTATTCCATGGGTCTTCGTCCTTTGTCAGCATGATGCTTTTGATGATCTCTAGCAGCAAGCAAGTTATCACGAATCTTAAGAATTTTATCGGTGGATTCTTGGATCAGTTCTGGGCCGGTGATTTGTGCTTCACCAACCTCAAACTAGCAGATAGGGGACCGACACTTGTGTCCATACAAGGCTTCGAACGGCGCCATCTTGATACTGGTATGGTAACTGTTGTTATATGAGAATTCGATCATTGGAAGGTGAGAATCCCAAGAGCCATTGAAATCGATGACACAAGCTCAGAGCATATCCTCTAGAGTTTGTATCGTCCTTTCAGTTTAACCGTCGGTCTGGGGACGATAAGCTGTGCTGAGGTTGAGTTGGGTCCCTAAGGACGATTGGAGGCTTTGCCAGAAACGAGAGGTGAATCGACCATCGCGATCAGAAATGATGCTCAACGGCACATCATGTCGGCTTATTATCTCATTGATATAAATACGAGCCAGTCTCTCAACTCGATAATCTTCCCGAATCGGAATGAAATGTGCCGACTTAGTCAAACGGTCAACGATGACCCAGATGCTATCATAACCACTCGAAGTACGAGGTAACTTAGTGATGAAGTCCATAGATATGTTTTCCCACTTCCACACAGGCACTTCGGGTTGAACAAGTAATCCAGAGGGACGTTGATGTTTGGCTTTGACCTTTGAACAGGTGAGACATTTGGACACGTACAAAGCTATGTCCTTCTTCATGCCGGGCCACCAATATTGGTTATGGAGGTTCATGAACATTTTATCCGCACCGGGATGAATGGAATAACGAGTTTTGTGAGCTTCACTCATGATGAGGGTCCGGAGGTTATCGCGGTTGGGAATCCAAAGATGATTTAGAAAGTACAACAAACCATCAGGTTTTGTTTCCAATTGCAGTTCAGCGCCACATGACATCTCATCATACATATTGCCTTCGGTGATTGACTCATGCTGGGCTTGGAGAACGCGAGTCTTAAGGTCGTTTTGATTAGTAACGCTTTGAAGCATGACATAATCCTTGCGACTCAATGAGTCGGCTACGACATTCGCTTTTCCGAGATGGTAACGTATCTCGCAGTCGTAATCGTTAAGTAATTCCACCCAACGTCTTTGTCTCATGTTCAATTCCTTTTGATTGAAAATATGCTGGAGACTCTTATGATCAGTGAATACAACACACTTGGTGCCATAAAAATAGTGTCTCCAGATTTTGAGTGCGAAAACAACAACACCCAATTCGAGATCATGTGTTGTGTAATTCTTCTCGTGGATCTTGAGCTACCTCGAGGCATATGCTATGACCTTGCCTCGTTGCATAAGAACACAACCGAGACCTTGCTTCGAAGCATCACAATAGACAATGAAGTCGTCATTCCCATCGGGGAGAGTCAAGATTGGGGCATCACACAACTTCTGCTTGAGGGTTTAGAAAGCTTTCTCCTGATCTAGTCCCCACAAGAAATTCTTGTCCTTATGAGTCAAGGCGGTGAGAGGCACAACGATCTTTGACAAATTTGGAATGAAGCGACGGTAGTAACCGGCTAGACCAAGGAACGAATGAATCTCGGTGGGAGTTTTAGGTTCTGCCCAATTTTTCACTGCTTCAATCTTTGCAGGATCCACGTGAATTCCTTTATCGTTTACGATATGACCAAGGAATTGAATTCCTTATGCCAAAATTCGCACTTGGAGAATTTTGCATAATGCTTCTCCTTTTTCAGAAGTTCAAGGATCAAACGAAGATGATGTTCGTGATCGGATTTGGATTTTGAATAAATCAGAATGTCGTCAATGAAGACAATTATGAATTTGTCTAGATATGGCTTGCACACGCGGTTTATCAAATCCATGAACACAGCAGGTGCATTGGTTAGCCAGAATGGCATCACTGTAAACTTGTAATGGCCATATCTCATTCGAAAGGCTGTCTTAGGAATATCATCATCGTGCACTCATAGCTGATGATAGCCTGAACGAAGGTCGATCTTGGAGAAATGAGAGGCTCCTTGAAGCTGATCAAACAAATCATCGATCCTCGGTAGGGGATACCAGTTTTTGATAGTAAGCTTGTTAAGCTTCCGATAGTCGATGCACATACAGAATGAGCCATCTTTCTTCTTCACAAACAAAACTGGGGCTCCCCAAGGTGAGGAACTTGGTCGAATAAAGCCTTTATCGAAGAGCACTTGAATTGGCTAGCAAGCTCTTGCATCTCAGACGGTGCAAGTCGATAAGGAGATTTTGCTATGGGAGTTGCGCCAGGCACAAGGTCGATACATAATTCAACTTGACGAACGGGGGAAGACCGGTTAAGTCCTCGGGAAAGACTTCAGGAAATTCATGAATAATCGAATGTCTTCAATCTTCCTGGATTTCCCATCCGTTTTCACAATATGGGCTAAGAAAGCCACGTAATGCTTGCGGAGATACTTTTGGGCTTTGATGCAAGACATGAGTTTAAGTCCTATGGAAGGCTTTTCCCGGTAAATATTTTGGACGCTTCCGGATGCGCGAGGGATCCGGATGATCTTCTCGAAGCAGACAACCTCAGCATGGTTCTTCGATAACCAATCCATGCCTATAATGACGTCAAAGCTTCCAAGTTGCATCGGTATAAGATCGATAAGGAATTCATGCTCGCTAAGTTTAAGGGTACAATTTAAAATGATAGAATCAATCGTGACGGGTTTTCCATCAACTATCTCTACTGCAAACAGTTTCCCTAACTTAGTTCGGGTGTTAATAAGCAAGGGCTCAAATTCTAAGGATACAAAACTTTTATCGGCCCCGGTATCAAATAAGACTGATGCATATTGGTGATCGATTAGAAACGTACCGTTCACCACGTCGTTGGTGGCTTGAGCTTGATGGGCATTGATGTTAAACGCACGCCCTTGTGCTGCAGGCACGACATTGATAAGCTGAGGACATCAGTTACGGAAATGGTTTGGATCACCGCATTGATAGCATGCACGTCCTTGAGCAACTGCAGGAGGATGTTAGGGGACAGGTGCATTAGTCGGAGCCTTAGCAGCACTCTTGCACAAGTTGAATGTATGGCCGAATCGACCACAGTTGGTGCACCGACGGCACTGAGCATGAGTAGGATGGTGATACTTGCAGACGTTGCATTGTGGAAAAGGACCACCGTAAGGTTTCTTTATCGGTGCTTGGTTATTGAGGGTCGGTTGATAGGTCGGTGTGACTTGGTTGACTGGAACAGCAGGGGTAACCACAGTAAAATTTGAGATCTAGCCTTCCTCTTCCTGTCCTTAGAAGTTTCAGGCTTCTCTTCCTTGGTTGTTTCAATGGGAGACTTCTCAGTTTTTTCTTTTCACCCTTTCTAGTTAAAGAACCGGCCTTGACGTGATTGTCGGTCAGCTGTGCTGCTAGACGGATAGCATCCTCCAAGTTAGTAGGGTTCCTACCCCATACGGTGTCCTGAATCTACATAGGGAGGCCACCTATGTACTTATCGATAGCTCGAGATGACGGAGTAACCAAATGAGGGACCAAGAGACACAACTCGTGGAAATGGGTGGTGTAAACTAGGTTCTCGCCACTTTCCTGAGCCAAATCCTGGAATTTAGCTTCTAGCTTTTTGATTTCATTCCTTAGGCAGAATTCTCGTGTCATAAGTTCCTTGACTTCAGCCCAAGTCAAAGCCAGAGCAGCATCAGTCCCACGGGTTCGTTTCTCCCCGTTCCACCATGTTGGTGCTCTTTTTTGAAGAACGCTGGTAGCACAGCGAACTTTGAGATTCTCAGGACAGTCGCTGTTAAGAAACGTGTTCTCAATGCTCTCGAACCACTGTAGAAGACCAGTAGCACCTTCGGTCCCGCTGAACTTAGTGGGGTTGCAAGAAATGAAATGCTTGTAGGTACAAGCACGTGGAGGGTTAGGACCCACAGGGATTGGAGCAGGGTTTGCGCCTTGATTCAGATGAGTTAGGAGAGTTGGTATGACCGCAACAACCTCCGGGCTACGAGGGCAACTATCTTGCGCCCGGAGTTTCTAGATCGTGAACGGATTTGACGAGAAGACATTCTGAAAGACCATTAAGAAATTTTATGAGAATTAGGTAATATGAGCTATACAACATGAAAACGACAATCGGGAATTTGGCATAATAACAATGAGATGTTCTGAATGTAATCGTTTGATTCGTAAATCAAAGCGAGTACGTTGACTAACCAAAGTATTAGGTCAACCACAACTTTGTTGAAGACATGCGTACTTATAAGTGGACACTCACCCCAAGGGTTCCTAGGTAAGGTAAACGGATCCATCGGTTGATTTGGATTAGAGTACCTTGCCTACACAGAACACCCCGAGATACAGGCATCCCACTCTTCCAGCATTGCATGTATTCAGTGGTGGGACACAGACTTTGACGAGATTTTGAAAACCATAAGTATCAATTTAAGATTTGAAATTTGAAATTTGGAAATCATGTGATTTAGGCACCAATGCCTTAGTATATGTTTTGGGAATTTGGGTGTGTATTAGTCATGATCAAGAGTAGAAGGATATCCATGTAAGGCACCTAACCTAGAAGAGTGTCTAAACATGTAAGGCACGTAAAATCCCATCTAAGTACGAGCAGACTCGTAAGTAAGGTCTTAGTTATAGTCTAGGTCATTCCGTTTCTAATAACCTAATTCCCTATAACCATGGCTCTGATACCAATCTGTCACACCCCAACCGACGGCGGAATCATCGGGGCGGACCAATGGGAATCGATTGTTCACAGCACATGGGACTAAATAAACCGAAGTAATATTAAATGTCACTTGCATTAAAGAATTTTAATACATTTAAACAATAATCTAAATAACGTAATAGTAATTGTCTTTTATTTTGACTAAGTCCGGGTCCTAGATGAGCATTTAGAAGTCCACTAACTTGCTTAACCTGAAATCATGTGAAAAGTAACGAGTCAGCTATAAATTAGCCGGTGAGTAAACACAGTTTTGATGTACATATATATAAGTTGGTCAAATGATTGAATAATTCAATTCACATGGCAATGTCGAGACTTATAGTATAATAATGTAACACAAAAGACAAATCAACACAATCAATCCAAATGACTAAACTGACTTGATCCGCAGACGAAGTCGTGATAGAATATGTGAATCCGGTTTCAATCACCACCCGAATATTCCTATGGGGTGGGTTGTCAACCAATAGATCTATCATTGTTACCGTGTTTATATGAATTAATGATTGTGTTAACATCCGACTCATCTAACTATGAATACATTATTACAAGTAAGGACATAACATGTAAAGAATTGAATTTATAAGTGAAATAAAGAAATGAAATAACAATGGTTGATTATAGTGTCACATGATTTCCCCAAAATATAAATACATAAAATGGGTAATGAATACTCATATGATTGATGAGATTAAAATTTGAACATGATAGATTAGGCACCAACGATTTTTCTTAGGAGTAACCTACGGAACGGTGTCTCGAGTTAGAATAATTAATGATATGAGAATTGGGAATAGATTAGGGTTTTCATTGGGAATAGGTATTGAATGAAATAACTTATTTAGTTTGAAAGTCTTGAAATAAATAAACGAATTTATTGAAAGTGATTATGTTTAGAATTTAATAGAAATAAATGTATCAATACATGTAACCGTTTGATTTATTATTAAAGTGTGAGAAAAACAAATAACTAATTTTATTAATTAATTATATGATAATTAATTAAAATATTTAATTATTTAAGTGACTAAAAGAAATGAAAATAATTTGGAAAGATTTAGATCGTCTCTGGTGATTTTATAAAATACCAACTTATAATGTTAAAGAGTGGAAATAATAATTAGTAAATAATTAATGATCAATGGAATAATTAATTTGGAAAATTAATTTGTTAGTTTATCTTTTGAAATACTTTTGATTAAAGATAATAATTTATAAACTTTTAAAATTTACAAACAAGTTTAGGGTTTTTTGTCAAATAGTGTAGTTATATTTTCTTCTTTTCTTTTTCTTTAATAATTTCAGGAATGGTTTAAAAATAATTTCAAAAATAATTTTAAAAATAATTTTCAGAAAATACACCATTTCTGAATTTTAAAAGTGAATAAAACCAATAAAAGGAACAAAAAGGGGAGGCCGGTTCGAACCCGGGACCTCTCGGTTGAGGTGGTGGTGGGTTACCGGTTGGGCTAGAGCCCATTTCTTATTAAGAGATCCGTTTTAATTTTAAAAGCATTCATTGAACTCTTTCCCCAATTCCTATATGAACCCTAATTCGTTTGAGATCAAATTGGACCTGAAAACGATTTCGATAATCAAATCAATCATGGGGCTTTGATTACCCATGAAAATCGAGTATGTAGATATGTTTAATTACCCGAAATGATGAAGAGGTCGGTAGAATCGAGTTGAGGTGTTCACGGCTTTAGTTCGATCTTGAATCGATATGTGTGTGTGTTTGGTCGAATTGGAGTTGCAGAGAGTATGAGGATGTGATTTCGGAGGTTTTCCCTTTATTATATAAGGATAATTTGATGTCAAACTATGCGAACGAGTTCAACTTATTTGTCGAAGATTCTGGTTGAATATGTATGTGATTTCGCACGATTTAAGTTAAATTGATGTTGTGATTATGGTTGGAATTGTGATTACGCGTTCCAGGTTGGCTGATTGAATCAATTAATCGAGTTTCCAATTGAATTTGATTTGGTTTTAAATGGGGTAATAGGGTTCGGTTTTAAAACGCGTAAACAAGACCAATTTTCGAATTGTATGGGGTCATAGATTCGAATCATGGTCGTGAGATTGACGGGGTTGTTTGTTTTGGTTGAAACCGCGTGCTTTGGGGTGTTGTGGGCTCGCCGGAGAGTGGCCGGAAAGGTGGCCGGAGGTGGGGGTGGGGGTTGACGGGTTGGGTTTGATTTTTAAAAGAAAATTACACTTTGGCCCCCTGAGGTTTATATTGTTTGTTATTTCATGTTAAAGTCTTGTAAAACAAGTTTCAATTGTTTACACTTTCAACCTAAAACTTTTTAGGGTTAAGTTTTGAATAATGAATTTATTGTTATTATTATTATTTTTTATTGTTATTTTTATATAAAAGTCCTTGAAAACCTTTCATATTTTATATAAAAACTTATTTTATTTAATTTCAAATTTGATACTTAAGCTTCATAAATATCATTATTATTTTATAGTAATAAAATTATATTTATAAACCATATGATTTTAATTCGGATTAAATGACAATATTAATGTGCTCCCATCGAAATAAAATAGATTCCATTAACTAGCATAAACGGGTTCAGGTTACAAGTTGGAATGGGTCGGATGTTACACCTTGAACCATTCCATGGAGTATATAGGAAAGGTACACAGGAATTTGATCCTAACCTCTATGTTTGTTTGATAGACAGTAAATGACAATATGAAGGAGGTACTTCCACTGGGAAGAGACTTTCCCGTTCCTAAAGGTTCTTACGGAGTAATCACCTTTATAGCCCATCTGCCTGAAAGACTGGCTCAAATCAGATTTTGAGAAAAAAATTTCCTTCTTTATCATCCAGCCCCAAATGAGTATTTATAGTAGCTGGAGTGATGAAAATTGTCCTGCCCTGAACTGTGGCATACAAAGCCTTCTTCCCATCCATAATGACCTATTGGAAAGTCCTCAAGAACTCTAAGAGTTGGTGTTCATACAAAGGTGGATTGATGGTAAGGGAGGTGAAATAGTTGGATAGAGCCCAGAACCGACAATATATGAGAAACCAATATCTTTCTCAGATGCTAACAGACTAGGGCCGACCCAAGTGTAGGATGAACCCAAGCTAGGGCTTGGGGCCTCCACTTCGGTAGGGCCTCCACTTCGGTAGGGCCTCCAATTTCAAATACTTCATGTAGTAAACAACCATATGTATAACTTGGGCTTCAATCATATGTATAACTTGGGCTTGGTGAGTAATCAAATCGATAGAGGTATGAAGCTGGAAATCAAAAGACACAACAAACACTTTGAAATTAAAGCGTCGATGAGTGTCGTCCTCTACCCATGTACTCTCTTTATGGCCTTCTCTATTTTTTTGTCTTGGATGAACATGGGTGAGTCGACATATTCCATCCTCTATTGTTCAATCGAGATCGTTAACCGAATCTATGGAGATCAAACCATCGAGTAGTCACTTATTTGTTGTGCAATCGAAAGGTATACATTATACTATATCAAAACCCTTAATTTTTTTCCCTTTAATAATCTAATATGAAATAGTCGTTGCAATTTCTTTGTTTATTTTCCCTAATCTTTTATGTGAACTCCGCCTAAAGCTCCTAATTTGTTTGTAAGGTTTGGTAAAATTTTCAATCCTAATACTTATTTGTCATATAACGACAAACTCTAAAGATTCTTAAGGCTTTCTACTCAGTTGTTGATGTTGCTGGCTTGGTTCAATTCTCAACCACAATTATTTGTTGATGTTGCTGGCTTGGTTCTATTTAATAGCGGTTATTCAATTTATTGCTTTTGCATTAAACAAAATAGTTTAAAGACTATAGTAATGAATGGTAATATAGAATTTCATAAACGATTATGATTGGATATAAAATAAAAAATAAATGTAAAGAAGTGACACTTCAATTTAGTTGATTATAAGCTAAACAATGATATTTTATTTGATCCACATTTTGGGTAAAATCTCATATATTCAACCTGAAAATTTATTACAGAAGAGCACTTAATCATTTGGCAATGGCACCCACTTTCTATGTTGGTCCAAAAGTTGGCCTAAAGAAGCTTACTGAGTACCTTCTACCTCGTAGTTACATCACTTGGTGAGTTAACATTGCTCTTTGATAGATACTTGATTCTTCATGAGTTAACTTTACACCTTGATATATTTCTTGCATGTATGATTAACTAATTTGTGAAATAGGCTTCTTGATTTCTGAATTGGGTTGTTGTGAGTTACTTATTTGTGAATCAGACTATTTGATTGTGTGAACTAGGCTTTTTATGAATTGGGTTGTTATGAGTTACTTATTTGTGAATAAGACTATTTGATTGTGTGAACTAGGCTATTATGATTTACTTATTTGTGTCAATGTAAAAATAAAATGTCAAGTTGCTTTCTACTTGTTCTGATTTGATGGTTTTTAGAATTTATGGAACCTAATTAAAGATGGAAAACAAAAAGAAGTTTATGAGAATGGTCTCAACTTTAGTATCTACTTAAGGCCCTCAAAAAGCTTAAGCCTGTCCATCTAATAGAGCAACCTGATTATGTTGCTTTTGTAGTTGTATAGAGAAATCGATTTGGTTTCATAGATCAAGGTTAGCTATTTTGAGTAGCTTTGTGATGAGGAAAGGTAAGAACAAATTCGGTTTGTGGGTGAATTTAGGTTAGGAAATTTGCAGATGAAGAAGAAAGTGAAAGAGGGGGAACCGTTAAAGGTCTGTATATATGAACTGGATTTGAGACAAAGTTCATGCAAAAGGATTAATTTGAAATCCAAATGCCGGTCCCTCCTCTGAAAAAATACCCAAAAAGGTAGTTTTCTTGAAAATTAAAAATCTTTCAAAGGTAATTTGTCTTCGGAAGTTTAGATAAAAGATTCCGAAGCCAATTTGACTTTGGAAGATATTTCTTAGCCTATTGAAAATTTAATTCGAAAAAAAATAATTAGTATTTTTTTCAAAGATATATTTGGTATCGAAAGATATTAAAACTAAGAAGTTTTATTAAGAGAAGAATAAAGTTTTCAAGGCTTAATTGCTCTAGAAAGAAAATTGTCCTTCAAAAACATATAAGTATTTAGAAACATATTTAAGATTCGGAATATATATATCAAAATTTCTTCCGAAGGTAAATTTCTTATAAGTAGTTATTAGATTTGAAGACATAATATTTTTCCGAAGACAACTTAATGTCTTGCGAGAGAAAATATATCTAAATTTTCAGAATTCTAAGCAACATCATTTTTTAAAAATTTTCTTTCAAAGTAAACTAGTCTTATGTAGGTGATACTATAGACAACTTAAGACACACATATTAAAAATAATCTTGAGTTTTAGTTTAAGAAAATATACTCAAATTTAATCATCCCAATAGCTGAGACAAGATACTTAAATATTTACTCATCAAAAGCTTTTATGAATAAATCAGCATATTATTTATTTGTGTCAACTTTAACTAGTTTTATCAATCCTTTTTTAAAATTATCTCTAATTAAATGATACCTGATGTTGATGTGTTTTGTCATTGAATACTGCACAGGATTCTCTGTAATAGATATAGCACTATTGTTGTCTATATGGATAAGAGTCTCTTTGAAGTTGTGTCCATAGTGTTGGATCTTATATGCTCAAGACACATACAAGATTGATGTGGTTAGTACGTTATGATCCAAGTCAGGTCATACCCAATAACAAGCCAAACAAACACCATATAAACATTTATTTGTTGATAAGATCATACAATAAATATTAACACCTATTTAGAAAATTGGTTTTCTAAATATTACTTTTGTGATAGAACAAGATTATATGGATAATTTCTTCATGAGATATTTATTTGTTTCATTATTTAAGTTGGTTAAATAATGACATATAAAAATGTGTTATGTTATAAAATTAAACTACGATTTAATTTTATAATTTTAACGATTTAAAGAGTTTAATTTTATAAAATATCAAATGGGTGGGAAACCCATTTGAAAAACCCATCTTCGGCCGCCCAAGGCCTAGGGAACACATATTTTGTCTTGTTTCTTACAAGACTTAGAAACACTTACACTCTTCCATCAGTTGCCTCTCTAACACCCTCTTTCACACACACAAGAAACTCCTTTTCTCTCTTCTTCCCTTGGCTGAAAATTGGGTTTTTTAAAGCTAAAAATTCAGCCTTGGTTTAGCAAGATTTGGATCTTCAAGAGAAGAAGGAAGTTGGTGTTGCATCCTAACAAGCAAGGTGTTTGAAGAGCTTGTGGGTATCACGGTTTTGAGGTCTTCTTCTTTGAAGGCTAGCCACTCAAAACATCATCATCTTCATCTCTTCCCTACTAAAACATCTTGTTTTTGAAAGGTAGTTAAAGAACATCTTATGGTTGTATTTTCAATTTATGATAGCATGTTATTTCATATATATAATTGATCCTTATTCTTGGGTTTTAGTTTTGGTTTAAAATGATCAAAATTTCAGATTATTAATCATATGTTTAACCTTATATCCGCTGCGTTTTATAGTTTAAATGGTAAACTAGCTTTGATAAACATGGCTAAAACCCAACAATGGCATCTAGAGCCGGTTATATGGAATGAATGCTTCAATAGTTCTTTAAAAAGTCGTTTTATGGGACTTTACAACCCTTTTAGGGGCTGCTATGTTCATATATTATGAATCCCCAAACTTTCAAAGTTATATCACACATGCTTGTGATTAAACTTTGAAAGACAAGTACGTTAAATTGTTTGTTTGTTTGGCAAAATAAAACCCGAAATTTCAGTTTGTGTTGGCTGAAATTTCATGGTTTTAGTGGGGATTCATTATTGTTTTGGATGATATGATCATTGTTCATTATGGTGTATAACCTAGCTCTTGACCTTGTGTTATTTGGATGAATGATATACTTTGGTTGATTTCATTTTTCATGGGTTGTAATAATTATTCTTTTGTGCTTGTATTCGGGTGTAATTTATTTATTTATTCAATTGTAATGTAATAGATAGATTAAGTGTGTTTCTTTATTAGGAAATTTGTATTAGGATATAAATTTTGTAAATGAAGATGCACAAGATGGAAGCACAAAAGGAAGACACAAAGAGAAGGACTTGAAGCATTTGGATGCAACTTCAAGTGGGGGTCTTTGGAGATCTCATATTTTATGTTGTATTCAACCCTTAGGAAAGACCAAATGACAACACTTGTGATGGCAAACAAGTTTTGTTAACATAGTGGCTATGGTTATGCACATATGGTTGTTTTATATATGCTTGTTTGATTATCCATTCTATGTTGATTGTTTGATATGTGGATATACTTGACAATCTAAATAAATAATCATAACAAGCTGAATTTTCATGGTTCTTAATCATTAATATGTTAATAAAAGTTATTAAAAGGATTAATGATTCTAATAAAAGAGGTTTTATTAAAAATGAACCATAGGGTATCTTGTATTTGAAAGCATGCAAATATAAATACATAGAGTTTTCTAAACTAGAATTATGAAATCTCTAAATATTTTAAAAACGAGATCAACACCGTCCTTTTACATAACACTTGAGTCACTCGGGAACTCTTAGTGGGATAAAGGTCACCTAACCATTTTGAGGGAACTTGTGACTTGAGGTGAGAATGCCATATTCGTGGGATAAGGGTCACCTAACCGCTTATTTTGGCAAACTCACACGTGTGTGTAAGTAGGGTGTCTTGATTTGCAAACCATGTCAAATAGATCACCTACGATGTGGTTTTCAAATGGTGTTGATGGGATTTACATGCCGACTTTACATATGATGTTTTAAGTCGATCCCATACCTCTAGAAGTTGCAAATGGTTGCAAACGTCAATCGTTGACCACCTTATTAATTTAAATCGTGGGATAAAGGTCACCTAACCACCATTTAAATGTAATGTTGGGTTCTAGATTTTAGTATGAAAATGACCTTAAAAGGTTTTAATTATTAAAATAACAATATCAAAAATACTAAAATTGATATTTGTTAAATTTTGTAGATGGCCACCAATAACAATGATAATCATGACAATTCATCCACGTCCGCCCAATCTTTATGAGCGATTCTCCAAAAGGAACGTCTAAATCATAACAATTTTATTGATTGGTATCGAAACTTGAGAATCGTTCTCAAGCAAGAGAAACGATCATATGTTTTAGACGACCCTATCCCCGATTAACCTAGTGAGGATGATGAGGAGGCCTATAACGATTGGATTAAGTACACTGAGGACTCCGTCCAAGTGTCTTGCCTTATGTTGGCAAGCATGACTCCGGATCTCCAAAAGGAGTATGAACATCATGGAGCTTATGACATGATAACCCAGCTGAAGGAAACGTTCCAACAGCAAGCGAGGGTTGAGCGCTTCGAAACGGTTCGAGCACTCCATGCATGTCGTATGGACGACAACCAATCGGTTTCATCTTATGTACTTAAGATGAAAAGTCACATTGACCGCCTTGAAAGCTTAATTGTCCCGTCTCAAAAGAATTGGCCAAGGATTTGATCCTCGGTGGCCTTACCAAAAAGTTCGAGACGTTCGTGTTGAACTACAACATGAATGCTTGGGACAAAAGCATTGGTGAGCTTCACTCAATTCTCAAAACGGCCGAGGCGGCCATGGGTAAAAGGGTTTTATCCGTTCTCACCATCAATGAAGGTGGGAACAAGAAAGGCCTCATCCCGCACCCAAGGCAAGAGTTGCCAAGGGCAAGGGACCCGTATGGGGAAAGGGGAAAGGGGTGGTAAGGGCGCCACCCAAAGCATAAGAGAAGAAGCAAAAGGTTGCTTCCAATGACCCATGCTTCAAGTGTGGGGAGATTGGACATTGGGCAAGAAATTGTCCTGTCCATCTCCAAGAGTTGAAAGCAAAAAGGGATGTCGGGCAGACCTCAGGTACCATATACATGATCCATATTAATTTAAACTTAATATCCTCTAACACATGGGTATTAGATACTGGATGTGGAACTCACATTTGCAATTTGTTGCAGGGGTTCAAAAGAAGTAGCAACTTCAACAAAGGGGATGTTAGCCTCTACATGGGCAATGGGGCTAAAGTTCAAGTTGAAGCCCGTGGTGACTACATCTTGAAACTTCTAAATGGTTTGGAAGTAATTTTGTACAATGTTTTGTATGCTCCTAGTTTGACTAGGAACATTATCTCTGTAGCCCTATTAAAACATTTTGGATATGTATTATCATTTATTGGAAATGAAATCCATGTTACTTTGAATGACATGTTTTACTTTAAAGCTATTCCCATCAATGGTATCTATGAATTGGTTCGTGAAAATACATTGAATGATAGCTTATTGTACCAAACTAGTACCAAGAAACTCAAATCGGATTTGAGTGACACTTACCTTTGGCATTGCCGTCTTGGTCATATAAACAAGAAAAGAGTACAAATGCTATAAAAGAATGGTCTTTTAAAACCAAGTGAATGTGATTCATTTGATGTATGTGAGTCTTGTTTACAAGGTAAAATGACCAAGGCACCTTGTAGTGGCAAAGCCGAAAGGGCAAAGGATTTATTAGGTATCATACATTAGGATGTATGTGGTCCTTTTAAACCCAAGACAAGGTACAATGAAAGATACTTCATTACCTTTACTAACGACTATAGTCGATATGGGTATGTGTACTTGTTAAGACACAAAGATGAAGCTTTTGAAATGTTCAAAATCTTTCAAAACGAAGTACAAAATCAACTCAATAAGTCAACTAAAATTCTCCGCACCGATAGAGGAGGTGAATACCTGAATGATGCTTTTAGGGACCATCTTAGAAGTTGTGGATTGTCTCACAACTATCTCCACCAGGAACACCACAGCACAATGGTGTATCCGAAAGGAGAAATCGAACCTTGTTGGATATGGTTCGATCTATGATGGCTAGAAGCTCATTACCTCTGTCATTTTGGGGTTTTGCTCTGCTTTCTACGGCTCGTATTTTGATTATATGGCCCCAACCAAGAAAGTGGAAAGGACACCTTATGAAATATGGCATGGAAGGGTTCCATCATTTTCGTATTTGAGGGTGTGGGGTGTGAGGCTTATGTGAAGATTCCCACCTCGAACAAGTTAGAAAGCCGTTCCACTAAGTGTATCTTTATTGGATATCCAAGAGATTCTATGGGATATTATTTCTATGATCCAATACAACAGAAGGAGTTTGTTGCAAAAAAGGGTGAGTTCTTGGAAACCAAGTTCCTTATGGAAGGAACTGGTAGTAGAACTGTGGATCTTGAAGAGGATCAAGAACTACAACCCGATACACATTTGGTTGACACTAGCACTCAACATGAGGATGTAGAAAATGATCAAATAGTTGATCAATACACAGAAAACATTCGCAGATCTGGTAGAACTAGTAATCCACCTGAAAGATATGGATTTTTCACTGATGGATGCTATGTGATAGATTCCGATGAACCAATCACATACCATGATGCGTTGTCCAATTAGGATTGTGACAAATGGCTTGAGGCCATGAACGTTGAGATGCAATCCATGCATGGCAATAAAGTATGGGACTTGGTTGTACCACCTCTTAACTCCAAAGTAGTTGGAAGTAAGTGGGTTTTCAAGAAGAAAACCGATATGCATGGAAACTTGGATACTTATAAAGCTATACTTGTAGCAAAAGGTTTCACTCAAACTCAAGGGGTTGACTATGATGAAACCTTTTCACCTGTTGTGATGCTAAAATCCATTAGGATATTGTTTGCCATAGCTGCTCATTACGATTATGAGATTTGGCAAATGGATGTCAAAACCGCTTTCCTAAATGGATATCTTGAGGAAGATGTCTATATGGTTCAGCCTGAAGGTTTTGTTGATCCAAAACATCCTAACAAGGTATGCAAGTTAAAGAAATCAATCTATGGATTGAAACAAGCATCGAGAAGTTGGAATCACCGTTTTGATGAAGAAGTAATTAAATTTGATTCATCAAGAACGTTGATAAAGCTTGTGTTCATAAGAAAGCTAGTGGGAGCATCATCACTTTCCTAGTATTGTATGTTGATGACATACTACTGTTTGGAAATGACATTCCAACCTTGGAAGGTGTAAAAACCTGGCTTGGAAGTTGTTTTTCCATCAAGGATCTTGGTGAAGCCGCCTATATTCTGGGAATAAAGATCTATAGAGATAGATCAAGGCGGTTGATTGGTTTAAATCAAAGTGCATACATTGATAAGATCTTGAAAAGGTTCAAGATGGAGAACTCTAAGAAAGGTACGGTACCTATTCAAAGAGGAATGATATTGAGTACGACTCAATGTCCAAGCTCAATTGATGAGCAAGATAAAATGAAGGCAATCCCATACGCATCTGCTATTGGATCCATCATGTATTCGATGATATGCACTCGGCCGAACGTTTCATGCGCCTTAAGCATGACTAACCGATACCAGCAAAATCTTGGAAACAGTCATTGGATGGCTGTTAAGAACATACTTAAGTACCTAAGGAGGACTAAAGATATGTTCCTAATCTATGGATCTGGTGATGAGGAACTCATTGTAAAAGGTTACACGGATGCGAGTTTCCAAACCGATCGTGATGATTCACGATCACAATCAGGATACATTTTCATTCTGAATGGAGGAGCGGTCTCTTGAAAGAGCTCTAAACAGGATGTGGTGGCTTTATCAATTACAGAATCTGAATACGTCACCGCCTCATTGGCAGCTCAAGAAGCTGCATGGTTGAAGAAATTCAAAGCCAATCTAGGGGTTGTCCCTTCCATTCAGGACCCCCTAGAGATCTTTTGTGATAATGAAGGTGCGGTTGCTCAAATCAAGGAACCTCGTGCTCATCAAAAGACTAGGCACATTGAGCGGAGATTCAACTACATAAGAGATGAAGTTGATAAAGGAAAGATATGTATTCGCAAAGTTCACACGGATCAAAATATTGCAGATCCTCTCACGAAGCTCCTAGAAAAGGCAAAGTATGAAGGTCATGCCTGCGCCATGGGACTTCGATATTCTAGTGATTGGATTTGATCTGTAATTTCGTATTTGGATATCTGGAACTATCTTATTACTTGAATAAAATTATTTGGTTATAATATTTCAATAAATGTTCCAATTTAGCATGTTTAATCCATGGGTAAATTGTTTACTCTAAATGTTCGTAGTCGTTCATACTTGTGGGAACAAGTATGAGAGTAAGATTATTATGAATTTGGATTGGTGGATATTCATAAGGATGAATATAGAGCAATTGGTTGCTTCCAAAGTTCATAGATATTTGTGGGATGCAAATATTGGACTGACCTGCATCTCAAATATTACTACATGGAATCTTCCTGATTGATCATAAGTAAATTTGAGTAAAGACAAACATCATTTGGTATCCTCTGACCTGAGATACATATTGGGTTTTGATATTTACCAAATATTATACATTGGCTCAGTTCTTCGCTGTTCTGAAATATGGCAGTACTTAAGTCTGAGTTTAGGTATGATATAAGGTAATTATGAGAGACGTATGTAGTCAAGAAGGGATTTGTCCCTCTTATTCGTTGAGAGTAAGATGTCTAAGGCCTGATAAAGTTAAATCAATAGAGAATGATCACTCCGTGCCTCTAAGATTTAACATGACATCTGTGACAAAAGGATAGATGATTGATTCACCTAAAACATTTCAAGTATGGTACTTAAAGAGGATGATGTTATTGAATGGCACTTAGTCATACGTATTAAGGGTAGTAAACCGTTGTTAGGCGGTATTTACTGCTAGCATCAATCTTCTATGAATCTTGTGCAAGTGGGAGATTGTTGGATCTTATATGCCCAAGACACATACAAGATTGATGTGGTTAGTACGTTATGATCCAAGTCAGGTCATACCCAATAACAAGCCAAACAAACACCATATAAACATTTATTTGTTGATAAGATCATGCAATAAATATTAACACCTATTTAGAAAATTGGTTTTCTAAATATTACTTTTGTGATAGAACAAGATTATATGGATAATTTGTTCATGAGATATTTATTTGATTCATTATTTAAGTTGGTTAAATAATGACATATAAAAATGTGTTATGTTATAAAATTAAACTAGGCTTTAATTTTATAATTTTAATGATTTAAAGAGTGTAATTTTATAAAATATCAAATGGGTGGGAAACCCATTTGAAAAACCCATCTTCGGCCGCCCAAGGCCTAGGGAACACATATTTTTGTCTTGTTTCTTGCAAGACTTAGAAACACTTACACTCTTCCATCATTTGCCTTTCTAACACTCTCTCTCACACACACAAGAAACTCCTTTTCTCTCTTCTTCCCTTGGCTGAAAATTGGGTTTTTCAAGCTAAAAATTCAGCCTTGGTTTAGCAAGATTCGGATCTTCAAGAGAAGAAGGAAGTTGGTGTTGCATCCTAACAAGCAAGGTGTTTGAAGAGCTTGTGGGTATTACGGTTTTGAGGTCTTCTTCTTTGAAGGCTAGCCACTCAAAACATCATCATCTTCATCTCTTCCCTACTAAAACATCTTGTTCTTGAAAGGTAGTTCAAGAACATCTTATGGTTGCATTTTTGATTTATGATAGCATGTTATTTCATATATATAATTGATCCTTATTCTTGGGTTTTAGTTTTGGTTTAAAATGATCAAAATTTCAGATTATTAATCATATGTTTAACCTTATATCCGCTGCGTTTTATAGTTTAAATGGTAAACTAGCTTTGATAAACATGGCTAAAACCCAACAGTGGCATCTAGAGCCGGTTATATGGAATGCATGCTTCAATAGTTCTTTAAAAAGTCGTTTTATGGGACTTTACAACCCTTTTAGGGGCTGCTATGTTCATATATTATAAATCCCTAAACTTTCAAAGTTATATCACACATGCTTGTGATTAAACTTTGAAAGACAAGTATGTTAAATTGTTTGTTTGTTTGGACAAAATAAAACCCGAAATTTCAGTTTGTGTTGGCTGGAATTTCATGGTTTTGGTGGGGATTCATTATTGTTTTGGATGATATGATCATTGTTCATTATGGTGCATAACCTAGCCCTTGACCTTGTGTTATTTGGATGAATGATATGCTTTGGTTGATTTCATTTTTCATCGGTTGTAATAATCATTCTGTTGTGCTTGTATTTGGGTGTAATTTATTTATTCATTCATTTGTAATGTAATAGATAGATTAAGTGTGTTTTATTTATTAGAAAATTTGTATTAGGATATAAATTTTGTAAATGAAGATGCACAAGATGGAAGCACAAAAGGAAGACACAAAGAGAAGGACTTGAAGCATTTGGATGCAACTTCAAGTGGGGGTCTTTGGAGATCTCATATTTTATGTTGTATTCAACCCTTAGGAAAGACCAAATGACAACGCTTGTGATGGCAAACAAGTGTTGTTAATATAGTGGCTATGGTTATGCACATATGGCTGTTTTATATATGCTTGTTTGATTATCCATTCTATGTTGTTTGATATGTGGATATACTTGACAATCTAAATAAATAATCATAACAAGCTGAATTTTCATGGTTCTTAATCATTAATATGTTAATAAAAGTTATTAAAAGGATTAATGATTCTAATAAAAGAGGTTTTATTAAAAATAAACCATAGGGTATCTTGTATTTGAAAGCATTCAAATATAAATACATAGAGTTTTCTAAACTAGAATTATGAATCTCTAAACATTTTAAAAACGAGATCAACACCGTCCTTTTACACAACACTTGAGTCACTCGGGAACTCTTAGTGGGATAAAGGTCACCTAACGATTTTAAGGGAACTTGTGACTTGAGGTGAGAATGCCATATTCGTGGGATAAAGGTCACCTAACCGCTTATTTTGGCAAACTCACACGTGTGTGTAAGTAGGGTGTCTGGATTTGCAAACCATGTCAAATGGATCACCTACGATGTGGTTTTCAAATGGTGTTGATGGGATTAACATGCCGATTTTACATATGATGTTTTAAGTCGATCCCATACCTCTAGAAGTTGCAAATGGTTGCAACCGTCAATCGTTGACCATCTTATTAATTTAAATCGTGGGATAAAGGTCACCTAACCACCATTTAAATGTAATGTTGGGTTCTAGATTTTAATATGAAAATGACCTTAAAAGGTATTAATTATTAAAATAACAATATCGAAAATACTAAAATTGATCTTTGTTAAATTTTGTAGATGGCCATCAATAACAATGATAATCATGATAATTCATCCACGTCCGCCCAATCTTTACGAGCGATTCTCCAAATGGAACGTCTAAATCATAACAATTTTATTGATTGGTATCGAAACTTGAGAATCGTTCTCAAGCAAGAGAAACGATCATATGTTTTAGACGACCCTATCCCCGATCAACCTAGTGAGGATGATGAGGAGGCCTATAATGATTGGATGAAGTACACTGAGGACTCCGTCCAAGTGTCTTGCCTTATGTTGGCAAGCATGACTCCGGATCTCCAAAAGGAGTATGAACATCACGGAGCTTATGACATGATAACCCAGCTGAAGGAAACGTTCCAACTAGTCTAACAGTTTCAAGTCTTGCCATTGGAGCAAAAACATATGGGTAGTCAATCCCTCTTTTTATGTGTATCATTGAACAACTAGTCTAGCCTTGTTCTTGATGATAAACCCTCTATCATCCTTCTTGTTCCTAAATACCTATTTGGTACCTATTGTGGTCTTCCCTTATGAAAGATGGCATAGGTTCCAAACCTTTTGTCTTTTGAATTAAAGGAGCTTCTCCTGTATTGCTTCAACCCAACTTCCATCCTTTAAAGCTTCATCAACTTTCTTGGGCTCTATCTGGGACAAGAAACAAGAGTATAGACAAACATTTTTGTCATGAGTTTGTCCTCTTGTTCTCACCCCTATGTCAACATCTCCAATAATGTTTATGGTGGGGTGTGACTTGTGGATTCTTAGTTGAGGAATTACAAGTTGGTTGGACAGAGATCTGGCAATGGAGTGTCACCCACCATATCAGCACACTTATCAGGAGAAGCTTGATCCAATGAGTTTATGACATCATTGATGTTGTCTTCTATGGAGCGGTTATTAGCATCAAGAAATTCTTGATCACTATCACCACCTCTATTTTCCTCCTACATTGGAAACTCCTTCATTTAAGTTCTGTGCCTGTGTGATGAAATTTATAGGCACCTCGGATTTATCAGCTGAATTTATCATGGTTGTGCTGATAGGATTTCCATCTGCAGGATTAGTAACCACTGGAGATGAAGTAATCTTCTTGCTTGATCTTCTCAGCTCAAATCTTGGGTCATGATTTATTGTTGATAAGTTACCTGTAAGTCTTGAAACACCTTCATAAAATTTATTAAAACAATTGGTAACTAAATCAAGATCAAACAGACAATCAGGACCAGAACCTTTCACACTAGGAGTGTACTCATTGAAGGGCATATTGGCTGACTCCTCAACTACTCTAGTTTTGAGATTGTATATTCTATAAGCCTTAGCTTGGGAAGAGTACCCAATGAAGTGTCAATCATCAGATTTCTTAGCAAATTTGGCTACTTGATCTTGGGTATTCAAGATGGTGCAATGACATTCAAATGATCTGAGCAAACCAATAAAAGGTATCCTTTTATGCCACAACTCATAAGGAGTCTTACCATAAGTCTTGACTACTAAAACTTTGTTCTGCACATAGGAGGTAGTGTTAACTACCTCTGCCTAGAAGGTGATGAGCAATTTAGAGTCAGATAACATGATTCTTGCAGCTTCAATAAGTGTCATGTTTTTACTCTCAGCAACACCATTTTGCTGAGAAGTACTGGGAGCACTATATTGTCATGTAATACCCTTTTCATCACATAAATGCATCAAGGATATGGTTCTTGAATTTTGTTATTTGATCATATATTATGGATTTGAACTTGTGATCATATTGATTCTTAATTTCTACAAAGAAGTTCATCAAGATCTCATGATTCTCATCCTTAGTTCGAAGGAAGAATACCCAAGTGAATTTTTGTAAAGCCCCATTCCCGGAGACATCATAGTTAGACAATCATAGCATTATTATATAAAACAATACATATTTCATAAATGTTACAACGGAATTAAGTTAACAAAAACCATTCATTTCATTAATAATCACTGTTGTTAAGCAATACATCATTGTTTCATAAGCTACAAAAGAATCTTTTAATTGCACTACAAAACAACAATATCATTAAGCACGAATGGATGCCAGTCTAGCCCCGACGAGTAGCTGCCCCCGTGTGCCATCCTTAACAATAATTATCTGCCAACTGAAAATGCATAAAAATCAATGTTGCTGAGTGAGTTCTAGTTTTAAAAGTATTAAAATACCTTGTATGAATTACTTTATGAAAATATCCTTTTTGAATAAAATACATTACTTTCGTATGCGTACACACATCATATGTACATCCAGAAAATATTCAATATTATCATCATTATCTTTCTCATTCTTTCTTTTATTATTATCTTTCACTTTTCTTTCGGACCAATGTGCAATAACCCGAACATCGTGCACGAAGCTGATACTGGGTCGAAGTCTATAAATAGACCCCTAACATTGTGTACGAAGCATGACCTAATACCTAGGGTATGCTATAAAGGTCATGTCAATCTCAAAGATTGACCCTGTGTGCATCCTTCGGGCTAGCTAAACCGCACACAGTTGAGCTAACGACAACATGGTCGTACACCTCCATTCAATTTGCTTGCAAGACTTTCATTCGTTCATTATGTTCCAAATTTAATTAACATCAATCTTACACTTGACTAATAATACTTTACATATACGAGCATAAATACACCATCTAAAGTCACATAATAATATAATATGGAACACAAGAACAGCCCAAAAACATGCATAAAATAAACAAATATAACACCAAGTCAAACCAGGGTCAAACCTTAAAATTCTACATTTCCCAAAAGTTTTGAAAATTTTTTAAGTAATCTAGGCGCATGAGCACTATGCAAGCGCATGAGTACTGCTTGGACGTATTAGCACTATGTGAGTGCATGAGCCAACACTTATGCGTTTGGGCATAAATTCTGGGCTCATGGGGTACTGTTCAGGAGTATGGCTGACACTTAGGCGTCTGAGCAAAAATGATTGGACGCATGGAGTACTGTTTGGTCGCATGGGCTAACACTTAGTATATTCAGGCAAATTTTCAGGCGCATGAGGGCTATTGGGGTGCATGAGTTACACATAGGCTTTCTACGTCAAAATTTCTAGGTGTATGGGACCTGTTTGGGTGCATGGCCAACAATTGCGCAGTTTTCTAAACCATTTTCAGTCCCAATCTTCTTTCAATCATACTTACAACATAAATCTAGCATTCTAAACATTATAAATGACTTTACAACCATACGACATAAACATTCAAACATACATACATACGGGTTCATACATAAGTCATTTAAAACATTTTAACATGCATTTTCATCCTTAAAAAGTTTAAAACAAGTAAAAACTAGGGTTCTAGAACTCACCTATTGCAGCCAAAAAGTGAAACTCCTCCAAACTTGTGTGCACAAGAGTTCAAACACCTAAAACAACCAAGATAAACACCCAAACACACAAAACACTTCAAAATCGGTTTTAAGGATGAAAACCAACACTATAAAAAACATATCAATTGCTCCTTAATATCTTTCTTAAAATGATGATTATGTACTTAAAATCGTTTAACTGTGTTTTCAGGTGTTGTAGAGGGCAAGATGGACAAAAGAAGCATATATAACAAAAATTGAAGAAATCCGAGCTTTCAAGTCCAAGCATGGGGTCCTGCCTCATTAACCACGCCCCCACGCCTTGCCTGAAACACACCCACATGACAAATTTAGCACACCCCCATGTTTGGACATCCGACATGACAAAAAGTATTGGCCCCTAAAACTTAATACGGGGTTGTGCCCCGCCTCAAACACGGGGCCGTGCCCCATTTGTCACGGGGCCGTGCCTAACAACTTTTGCACGTACGAGCCGACCAACTTTTGTAAGCATTTTACTAACACGGGGCCGTGCCTTTCAAGAACGGGTCCGTGCTTAAACACTCCAGAAAGCCTGTAAATAGAGGCCTAAGTTTACCATTTTGGAAGCTTTTTGTGGGGTGTTACTCTGCAAAATTCTCTTGGGAATCAAGTATTGAAGACCATTTAGAGTCTTGGGAGGTGCATACAACACTTGGAAGAAGCTCGGGATTGTCTAAACATCATCCATTGTGGATCACCGGTTTGATTGTTCCATATCACCAATGAATTCATATCTATCTTCTATATTGTGTGTTGTTATGTTCGAGCTCATTATGAGCTAAACTCTCATTATCATCCTAATTGGATGAAACTTATGTAATTTATGATGAACTAATGGTGTGATTTATATTGTGTTAATGTTATGGTGGTCTTGGGAAAACTTTCCATGGGTAGCGCCTACATTTGAATGGGGAGTTATAAACTTATGATTTGTAATTGTGATTGTCATACACGGTTGAAAAATGTAGGATCAGCTTTTATTCATGAAACCGATATTCATAACAAATCTATGGCTAATTAACTAGAGATGGTTATTAGAAATCATATCACCTTAACTTTCTGATCATTTACGGGTTCCCTTTTATTAGTCTTAGAAATCTACAGTAATTGTTTTGGTTTTCTAAAATTAATGGTATGTTAGAAAGGAACTTGATCAACTCTCTTCCTACATTAAGTTATGTTTTCAGAAATCTTATGTTGAAAATGTCATAAAAGATTTACCTACATTACTAGGGCTTTGACCTAAGCAGTAAATCTCAACCAGACATGGGCCTAGTCACTACGGAGCGGATAGACAAGAAATCGTGCCAGCTCATCTTTATAAACATTAACTCAATTACTTTAATCAATATCTTTAATCACACCACCACTTTATCACAATTAAATAAGTGTAATCTAATTAGGATGATAGCCTTTATCCCTTGATTTTAAATCCAAAAGTTTCAACCTTATTTTACTTTATTTTTATTTCTATTTCTAAAACCCTAAAAACCTTAATTTACATCAATGCAACTTATCATTTTCCTAAACAAAAAAATTAAACCTGGTAGTCAATTATTAAGGTTGTTAAGTAGGCTAGGTGTGTTCAAGAATTGATACTCGGTTCTTACCATCACTATATTACCTCATGATAGGTACACTTGCCTTTTGTGTATGTAGTTTAGTATAGTAATAACCAATTAAAACTAAATCTGTGTGAGAAAAAAACATTTATCAAAATATATATACTTTTCACATGCATTAAGTTTTTGGCGTCGTTGCCGAGGACACACGACAGTTTGAAAGACAATCTAAATTTTTGACTATCTTGTTTATATCCTGTTAATATATTTTTGTTCAAATTTGTTTTAATTTTGTAGATAGTTTGCTATAATTAGTTTAGTTATAATTTCCTGATTCATTCTAAGCCTTAGTTAGTTTATGCTTTCTTAAGTTAGTGTATGTCCGACTCATCTAATCCTGAACTTGTTTCGCCTTTTTCAAAACCCGAATGACTTTTCCGACAAAGGTTACGTGAGAGACCACAACAAGCAGCAACGATCATTGAAGAAGACATTTCAGAAGATACACCATCCGAAGAAGACATGGCTAACCAAGACGAGGAAATAAAGATGACACACTATGCCACACCATCAATCGATGGTTACGAGTCTAGTGTTGTCCAACCAGCAATAGCGGCCAACAATTTCGAGATTAAGTCTAGTATTATCCAACTTGTAGAAAACTCTGTTCAGTTTCACGGATTGCAAGACAAAGACCCTAATGCTCACATCTCACGATTCCTCCGTATCTATGCAACTTTCAAAATCAATAACTGTTCAGACGATGCTATTAGACTAAGACTTTTTCCATTTTCACTTCGCGGCCGAGCCATTGACTGTCTTGATTAAATTCCACCTAGTTCCATCACCACATGGGTGGAATTGCTAAACAATTCCTTTTGAAATACTTTCCACCTGATCGCACTTCCAAATTGAGAAGCAGCATCATAAGCTTTCGCTAAGATGATGATGAATGATTACACACAGCATGGGAGAGATACAAAGGTCTCCTTCGGAGATGCCCACATCACGGACTTAATCTTCGGCTTTAGTGTCAAACCTTTTACGATGCAATCAGCGGAGCACATAAACAAGCTGTAGACCAAAGTGCGGGAGGAGATTTCAGAAGTGTCACGCCAACAGAGGCATACCAAGCCCTAGAAAAAGCATCTAAGAAGAGCTTTGCTTATAATCCCTTGAGAAACAAAATCAGTTCTAAAGGCATTAGTCATGTAGACTCTGAAACATTAATTGCAGCCCTGTTAGAAGCCCTAACCAAACAATTCGAGCAATTACAAGCCGAACTGAAGAAAACTCCAACACGATGCAACACATGTGGAAATTCACACAAGACCAACGAATGCCCACAAGGCATTATGATGGTTGAAGATGTTGACTACGTAGGAGGCCCAAAAATTTCATGTAACAACAACTTAAATTGGAGGAGCAATTCGAATTACAGAGAAGCCGGTAACAACCAATCATCATTTGGATTGAACCGTAGGCCACCTTACCAATAACAGAAACCACCATACCAAGGTCCAAGCAGTAGTAACCAAGACCGTGGAGCATCATCAGTGGAAGATCTATTGCAGTAATTGTAGTTAACTACACAAGCCACAGATGAATACATCCGGAAATCTGATCAAAGAAATGAGAAGAGGTTCCAAAGAAACAAGGCTGACATCAAAAGCAACAAAGCATCATTGCAAACCATTGGAAACCAAGTAGGTTAGATAGCATAACAACTATCTATGAGACCTCAAGGTGCTTTGCCTAGCAACACTGTGACAAACCCTAATGCTCAAGTCAAAGCTATCACCATAAGGAGTGGCAAAACCACTCAAGGTGATCCACCTGCATTACAACCCATCTTTGAAGAAACTAAACTCGAAACTCCAGGTAATGCAAGTGATAAGCAAAAGCAACCCATTGTTGTTGAAGAACCAGCTAAGAAATACGTACCACCGCCACCTTATGTTCCACCACCTCCATATCCCGGTTGTTTGAGACAACAACAAATGGAGGTACAATATGGCAAATTCCTGGGATTGTTTAAGCAACTCCACATCAATCTGCCATTGGTGGAAGCCTTAGCCCAAATGCCAAATTATGTTAAGTGTTTAAAGGGTGTATTGTCAAACAAGAAGAAATTGGAAGAGTTATCACACGTAGTTTTAAATAAGGAATGTTCAGTAGTTCTTCAAAATAAACTATCTCAAAAGATGACTGGTCCAGGGAGTTTGACCATACCTTGCCTAATAGGAAATCTTTCTGTCAGCAACGCTGTAGCCGATTTAGGTGCCAGTATTAACATTATACCTTATGCGGTTTTTGAAAAGCTAACTTAGGTTAACCTAGACCTACCCGTATGAGCATCCAATTAGCTAACCGTTCTGTTAAATATTCGAGGGGCATCGTTGAAAATCTCTTAGTCAAAGTTGACAAATTCATGTTCCCCGTTGATTTTGAGATCCTCGACATGGATGAGGATAAGAATGTTCCTCTTATCCTAGGTAGACCTTTCTTAGCAACTGCTCGAGCACTCATTGATGTTTGCACCGGTAAACTCATACTCTGAGTGGATGAGGAGGAGGTGACATTCGACATAGGACAATCCATGAAACATCCTCAACATCACGATGACTCACTCTATTATATTGATGTTTGCGATTCAATCATAAGCTGTCATTTGAAGAACACTCATCAAATTGAAGCTTGCAACACTCAATTAATAGAAGTCCAAGTCACTGAACCTATCTGTGAGAATCAAATCATTCCAAAACTAGAAGTTGATAAAACATCATCTTATCAAGAAGCATTTGAGATCATCGAACAAGAATTAGAACCCAAAGCCAAACCTTCTATCGAAGACCATCCGCCTTTAGAGCTTAAAGAACTTCCATCCCATCTTGAATACGCTTTTCTTGAAAACACATCTAAACTTCCTGTCATAATCTCACCCGCCTTATCAAATGATGAGAAGAACAAGTTGCTCAATGTGCTTAAGACATATAAACGAGCAATTGCATGGAAAATCATGGAGATCAAGGGAATCAATCCATGCTTTTGCACTCATAAAATATTGATGGAGGAAAAATTCAAATCCATCAGTCAACCTCAAAGACGTTTAAATCCGAGCATGCAAGAAGTAGAGAAGAAAGAAGTAATCAAACTGCTAGATACCGGTTTGATTTACCCTATTTCTGATTCACATTGGGTCAGTCCCGTCCAAGTTGTTCCAAAGAAAGGAGCGATGACTGTTGTAACTAACGAGAAGAATGAGCTCATTCCAACTCGTACAGTTACAGGATGGAGAGTTTGCATCGACTATCGCAAACTCAATGACACCACAAGGAAGGACCACTTCCCTCTGCCTTTCATCGACCAAATGCTTGAGAGATTAATGTTCTATTGTTTCCTTGGTATTTCCAAATTCCTATTGCTTCCGAAGATAAAGAGAAAACAACATTCACTTGTCCATATGGCACTTTTGCTTATCGGTGAATGCCTTTTGGATTGTGTAATGCCCCTGCTACATTTCAAAGATGCATGGTAGCAATTTTCGTGACATGATTGAACACTCAATGAAAGTTTTCATGGATGATTTCTTCGTCTTTGGAAACTCATTTGAACTATGTCTTGAAAACCTGGAAAAGATGCTGGTTAGATGTGAAGAATCTAACCTTGTTTTGAATTGGGAAAAGTGCCAATTCATGGTTACTAAAGGAATAGTGTTCGGACATAAGATCTCCCGAGCAGGCCTAGAAGTTGATCAAGCCAAAGTCAACACTATTTCCAAACTTTCACATCCCACAACCGTGAAAGAAATTAGAAGCTTCATAGGTCATGCAGGATTCTATCGTCGTTTCATCAAAGACTTCTCAAAGATCACACGACCAATTACTTAACTTCTTGACAAAGACGCGTAATTCGTGTTTTCCAAATAATGCATTAGCGTATTTGATTTGCTGAAAGAGAGACTGGTCACCGCTCCAATCATGGTTTCCCCTGATTGGACGTTACCGTTTGAACTCATGTGCGATGCAAGCGTTTTTACGGTAGGAGCCGTGTTAGGACAAAGGAAAGATAAGCAATTCCACCCAATTCACTATGCGAGCAAAACCCTAAACGACGTACAAGAAAACTACACCACTACCGAGAAAGAGCTTCTTGCGGTAGTTTTCGTATTTGATAAATTCCGCTCGTATCTGATCCTTTCAAAAACAATCGTTTACACCGATCATGCAACCCTTCGTTATCTATTCAACAAACAAGACGCAAAGCCAAGATTAATTCGGTGGATACTTCTACTTCAAGACATCAACATTAAAATTTGTGACAAGAAAGGAGCGAAAAATCTGGCAGCCGATCATCTATCTCGTCTTGAATATTCAAACCCTTCACAAACCGAGGAATTCAAAATAAACGATAATTTTCCTCATGAATTCCTTATGAACATCCAATCCTCAATCAATGAACATCCTTGGTTTACCGATTTAGCAAACTACTTGGCAAGCAGGATCGTACTTAAAGGGATGACTTATCAGCAAAAGAAAAAGTTATTTACTGATATTAAGCATTACTATTGGGAAGAACCGTATCTATTCAGGATCGGTGCAGACCAACTCATTCGAAGATGTGTATACGGAAGTGAAGCGGAATAAATCCTAAGGCATTGTCATGAAGGACCCACAGGATGACACCATGGAGCAACCCTAACAGCCAAGAAGGTCTTTGACTCTACATTTTATTGCCCATGATCTTCAAGGATGCTCACAACATGGTACGAACCCGTGATGCATTTCAAAGAGCAACCAACATCTCAAAACGGGATGAGATGCCTCAGAAACCCGTTCAAGTATGTGAGGTATTTGATGTATGAGGTATTGATTTCATGGGGCCATTCCCGGTGTCATTTGGAAATCGTTACATCTTGGTAGCAGTCGATTATGTCTCAAAATGGGCCGAAGCTCAAGCCTTACCTACCAATGATGCAAGAAACATTGTCAGATTCCTTAAGAAATTATTCTCTCATTTTGGTACCCGCAAAGCTTTAATTAGCGACCAAAGAACCTATTTCTGTAACAACCAGCTCGAAAGAGCAATGGCTCGTTATGGAGTAAACCATCGCTTTACAACCGCTTATCATCCACAAGCGAATGGGCAACCTGAGGTTACTAATCGAGGTATCAAACGAATCTTAGAGAAAACCGTAGGACAAAATCACAAGGATTGGTCTACCAAGCTAGATGATGCATTATGGGCTTTTCAAACAGCCTATAAGACTCTCATTGGCACAACACCATTCAAACTCGTTTATGGGAAGTCATGTCATCTACCTGTGGAACTAGAACACAAGGCCTACTGGGCACTCAAAGTAGCAAACCTAGACCAAGGCCTTGCAGGAAAGAATCCATTTCTACAAATCCATGAACTAGAGAAATTGAGAGAACAAGCATACGAAAACGCTAGGGTTTACAAGGAAAAGACAAGGAAATTCAAAGACTCTCGATTAAAGAACCTTAAACGATTTCATGTGGGAGAACGTGTCTTACTGTATAACTCTCGTTTGTGTTTGTTTCCCGGAAAGCTAAAATCACGTTGGTCTGGACCTTACACGATAAAAAACGTATTTCCAAATGGGGCCATCGAAATTGACAACCACGACGGTTTAAGTTTTAAAGTGAATGGACATCGTTTAAAACCATATAATGATGGATCAACCAAGATTTTCTCAGCGGAATTACAACTCCGCCCCGACGAAGACTAAGTGTGGGGAAGGGTCGCGCCGAATACCCGATACTTAAACACGACACCTGTACATAAAATTGTAACTTTTTTTAGAACTCACAAAACAAACATGGGGCTGTTCCTCTTGGAACACGCCTACGTGCCTCTGAAAAAAATTCTCCACGATCTCCGCTAACGACTCTAGAACGTTGCAGGTTGAATTTAAGACCATTTCTGACAAACACAGGGCCGTGGCTAGCTAAGCACGCCCCCGTGACCAACTTTCACGACCTATGTATAAATACCACACTTGTTCCAAGCTTTCAACACGCGCACTTCTGCTCAAAACCTCCTGAAAAGATGAAAGAATCAAGTCACGGAAGCTCAAGCTAGAATCCTGCAAAGAAACCATGTTCTGAAACACGGGAACCGACAACTCAAGAATACTTCTTCAAGCTACACGAGGTAATCAAGAAATTGACTGAGATGAACCTTACCGCAACTCAACGCCTAGCTGAACTTATTCAAAAAGTTCGGGAAATGGGCGAGAAACTCGTCTCTGTCAATCGTCAGCTCGCGGAACTAAGCAACTGCACTTCACACTATCCCATCCTGAGCCTTCCACATGAAATGTGTGGAGGCTTCTTCTAGAAACATTCCGTGATGTGTCATGTGCGCTAGTGCGCGTTAAGGAGTCTGGTTTTGCAGTTTTAGATTCTCGGCTTTTAACGTATTATGTAACCGTAGGAACTAGGAAAATATTGTCATTTGGCTTGTTTTAATTAACTCTACGAATAATTTCATAGCTTTTCTGATGATTTGGATGTGATAAAACCTAACCGGGTAAGTTGCGTAACGCGCGAAACTGAAAAACGGAACAACAAAATACTGAAACCTAACTGCACAAGGGGAGCACGCTCCCATGCCTAAAGAGGCATGCCCGCGTGCTTGACAAAATCTTACACCATTTGACTTGTTGCAGCCCCTTGTCTTGTTCCCCATTAATTCCTATTGATAAATGTCGAAAGAAATTCTGCAACAACCCGTATTCACTCCATTTTCCATCATTTTCTTCATTTTTCTTTCATATTTTAAAGAACTCTTCTAATCCTCCAATGTGTAGTTGATCAACAAGGTTAGTGTTACTAATTCCTATCATTATGATAGTCATTTACATGTAGTTAGGTGATTAAGTCTTTAAACTACCGAAATCCTAACAAGTTATATGTAACCTTGTAATTTAAAGTTCATGGAATGATGAATACTTTAAAATTTTTTGTTCATATTCATCTTTGGAGTTGATTAGTTGTTAATTACCATCTTTAGTTAGTTGTAGTGTGTTTTTCCTTTCATCATTAACAAGACTATCTTCATAATTTGTGGTTGAATCATTGTTAAGTACATTCAAAGTTACAAGAATTCAATTGCTAAACATGTAGTGATTAAAACTATATATATATATATATATATATATATATATATATATATGTATATATATATGTGTGTATATATGTGTATATATATGTATATATATATAGGATCAGGATCATTACAGAACCATTTTTATTTTCAGAACCAAAAGAACCATTAATTTACATAAATGTAAATTATAAACCATTGATTTACATAGATGTAATTTAAACCTGGTGATATTTAGTTGTTTTTTAGTTTAATGTGCACGTCTGATATACACATATATATAACAGTTTAAGTATTACCAGACTTAATATACATTTATGTAAATTAATGGTTCTGCAGTTCTGAAATAAAAGTGGTTCTATAATGATCATAACCCTATATATATGTGTGTGTGTGGTATATATATATGTAAATATGTATACATATATATATACATATATATGTATATATATATGTATATATATATGTATATATATGTATATATATATGTATGTATGTATATATCATTATATATATATATATATCATTATATATATATATATATGAGTGTCTTGAATTATTAACATGATTAAAATACATGTGTAATCTTTGGTTTTTCAAGCAAGAAAATATTAAACCCATGCTTAATCAAAGTTTACAATTAAAACCACACGTGCTCGAGTTGAAATTTCATACCTCAAAATATTAACCGCACCCCCACGTTTCAAAAGACACACCCCCATGTTTAACAAAATTTTCGTGAAAATCAAACGTGTTAACTGCTTTTAAACACGACTTTCATAAAAGGGTTCCATGTCTCTTGAATCCCATTTTTGTCCCTAAAATAGGTTTACTATTCAAAAAAATCTATTTTATATATTTTAACTGACTTGTCAAAATTTTAGGATCATGAACCATCCATATATGCAATTTGGAGGAAATCGTGAAAGATGGTGTCGTGACTTGTTGCAAAGACTCTTACAAAGGGTTGAAAGGTCACATTTGCAAGCCGATGAAGAAACCGTGGCGGCTGTTGGACAACTCGAAAGATATAACAATTTATTGAGTATTCAATGGAAGCGTTTGTTTTCATAAACAAACCTTCTATTTATGAACTAACTCTTGAATTTTTATCATCTTTCAGATTTAGCGTGAAAGACTCCAACCCATGGGATGATGAGGCAGTTTCTTTTAGATTCGGTGGGCGTTAGGAAAAAACATCCATCGTCTTGTTCGGTGTTTATCTTTGTATATATACCGAACAGGAAATGGAGGAGGAAGCAATATCAGGGATGCCAGCATAACACACATTTCCAGATGAGGAGAGTAGGGATGCGGAAAGTGGTGCTATGAGGAAATCATTTTGGGAAAGAACTGGGACAGGGGTGTTCAATTCAAGTAAAACCAAGAGCAGTCAAATTCAAGACCCGCTGTTGCTTTACATACATCGGTTGCTCAGCCATTCAATAACAGCTCGTGGTTAAAGCGAGGGAGTTGTTAGCTTGAGGGACTTATTTATCTTGTATTGTATGACTAATCGATTGCCATGCAACATTGGGTATTTGTTTTGTAATCTGTTTTCCAGGAATGCAACTACAGGTGCTCCGACACCCATGTTTGGAGGAACCTGGATTCTGAACTTATACAAGAGCTTTGGGTGTAATACGGAGGGGACCAAAGGATTGATGCCAGGATTGTTGGACTTAAGCATTTGCACAAGCATGTACATGATAACAACTCTACCATATGGGCAGCCGAGGTTCATGGATAGGAAGGGACAAATCTGGGATACGTCGGATCCCGAGGAAATCATCATGGACCTTGATATACCACCATAACATGAAGAAGCCCGTGCTTCCAGCATATACGCTGGAGAATTCCTAACCATGTTAGACCTTTATGAAGCAATCCAAACCACAAGCGATCACGCAAGGAGATCGTTCGAATACGCGCAACAAGCCTTCAACCGAGTCAAAAATCTGCACTCCCAAGTGGATGACCTAAGCATTAATGTCACATACATCAGAAACCAAATGTATCATGAGTGGGGGGATATCCCGCCACACAGCCCTTGAAAAATCGTATCACTTTCAGGGCTCGGGCATAATTGTTTTGTGTCAATCTATCTTTTAATTTATGTCATTTTCATTATTTTGTGTGTTTAGGATTTTAATGTTTTCAATAAATGGATGATATTTCAGGTGATCCCGAGGAGTCTCACGATTTAAGGCACGAGTCGACTTTATCATTTTTAGGGGAGTATCTCGTTACCATTCCTCGTTTTATATTATTGATCACATTGGGGACAATGTGAATTCTAAGTACGGGAATGGGGTTAATTAAGATACACATTTGATACTTACTAAAAACATGTCTAAATCAAAAATTTGCTAAAAATCACCTAACCATTAATTTTCGTGACATGAAACCAAAAATTAAATAATTTTTAATAAACCAAATTATAAATATATGTTTTCGAGAAATAAATAAGTAAATAAATGACATTCAAATAAAAATTGGAAATTTTTGTGATATCCTTAAAGGCATTAATCTAGTAAAAATATTCAATCATGTAAAATGAAACAATTTTACCCAATTCTATGCGTATGTGAGTTTATTTTTTAGCCTTAAACAGTTTTTATAATTTTACTTTCATTCTGTATTTAATTAAGGGTGTCTTATGGTACATGTGATTAAAACTTGCTTTGGGTATATATTTCGAGACTCTAATTAGTATTTTTTGCATAAAAATGAGTTAGGCATTAGGAAGCCTTAACCATTCAAGCCACAACCATTTTCCTTTAACTTTCCTTACCCGAACATCAACCCTAGTTAGTCCCGTTGAGCTTAAATGTTTTTATTTTGTTCACCCGAACCACCAAGTCACTTAACCAAAAAAGCCCTTCAACAAAACCCGTTTTTCGTTAAAGACGCATTTTTGGCTTATTATATAAAAAAGAAGAAAAAGAAAAATTTAGTCTTTTATCGGCAGACCTAAAAGAACTGGAATGCATTCTTTTGATTTAATTTGCTTTGTTTTCTTCATCACGTAAGACCGGGACTTCCTCCGAAAATCCGCGAACAAATTTTCAATCTCACGTACAACGCAAGAAAGAAATGGTAAAAAAAAGAAAAAGTTCCACCATTTTGTGGAATTTCAAAAAGCGCTACAAAGAGGCGGGCAAAACGATACAAAAGATACCTGAACTGTGGAAACTGGTCCCATGGAAAATGCAAAAGAAGCAAACCAAGTCTCAATACGAATATACAGAACTGATCTGATTGGGTGCTATTAGGCTTCAAGCCGAACGAACCTTATGAAGGAGAGTTTTGTATATCTTCGAGTGAAGGATGAAATAAGGTTTTTGAAAGCAAAATACGGTCTTGACAATCTGACCTTAAACGAGTCCTTAAGTTAGCATATCCCTTATAACTTAGAGTGTTGTATAGGGAGCCTTTTACTCCTCTCCTTGTAGTTTATTTTAGAAAAATAAGCCAAAATCGTCGTTTTTGGCATTTAGCCACTTTTTCTGAATATTCCATACCCTAGGCCTAGCCAAAATACAACCCATCAAAGACCTAATAATTTATGCAAGTAAATATCTAAGTATGTGGAGATTTGATCCTTTAACAAGCATATGATTTCACACGTATTCATACTAGGCAATTGAGCGTATTAGTCATACTTAACCCTAATTATGACTCCATATATTTAGCTGAGTGTGAGTGCATCTTGTGAGAAGTGTGGATGTTTACATGATTATAATCTTTACTAATTAATCTATTGATTGCTAGAATATCATTCAATACATGCTTAAAATGTTTACATTTGGATAGAATAATTTTTACTTGCATATTTCCCGAAAGACATATTTATCATTTAATTTGTTTGGTTTTTGGTGGAATTATCATTTTAAGTAATTTTTGCTTGAGGACAAGCAAAGTTCAAGTGGGGGATATTTGATGTGCTACAAATTATACATAAAAATATTATCAAAAGCACATAATTGTTCCTTAATATCTTTCTTAAAATGATGATTATGTACTTAAAATCATTTAGTTGTGTTTTCAGGTGTTATAGGGGGCAAGATGGACAAAACAAGCATATTTAACAAGAAACTGGAGAAATCCGAGCTTTCAAGGCCAAGCGTGGGGTCGTGCCTCATTAAGCACGCCCCCATGCCTTACCTGAAACACACCCCCGTGCTAAATTTGGCACACCCCTATGTTTGGACATCCGACAGGACAAAAAGTACTATCCCCTAAAAGTGAACACGGGGCCATGCCCCACCTCAAACACAAGGACGTGCCCCATTTGTCACGGGACCGTGCCCGACAACTTCTGCACGTACAAGCCGACCAACTTTCGTAAGCATTGTACTAACATGGGGAGGTGCCTTTTAGGCACGTGGTCGTGCTTAAACACTCCAGAAAGTCTATAAATAGAGGCCTAAGTTCACCATTTTTAAATCTTTTGGTAGGGTGTTACTCTGCAGAATTCTCTCGGGAATCAATTCTTGATGACCATTTGGAGGCTCGGGAGGTGCATACAACACTTGGAAGAAGCTCGGGATTGTTTAAACATCATCCATTATGGATCACAGGTTTGATTGTTCCATTCACCAATGAATTCATATCTATCTTCTATGTTGTGTGTTGTTATGTCCAATCTCATTATGAGCTAAACTCTTATTATCATCCTAATTGGATGAAACTTATGTAATTTGTGATGAACCAATGGTGTGATTTATGTTGTGTTAATGTTATAGTGGTCTTGGGAAAACTTCCGATGGGTAGCACCTATATTTGAATGAGGAGTTATAAACTTATGATTTGTAATTGTGATTGTCATACACGGTTGAAAAGCGTATGATCAACTTTTATTCGTGAAACCGATATTCATAACAAATCTATGGCTAATTAACTATAGATGGTTATTAGAAATCATATCACCTTAACTTTCTAATTATTTATAGGTTCCCTTTTATTAGTCTGAGAAATCTACAGTAATTGTTATGGTTTTCTAAAATTAATGGTATGTTGGAAAGGAACTTGATCAATTCTCTTCCTCCATTAAGTTATGTTTTCAAAAATCATATGTCGAAAAGGTCACAAAAGATTTACTTACATTACTAGGGCTTTGACCTAAGCAGTAATTCTCAACCTGACGTGGTCCTAGTCACCACGAAGCGGATAGACGAGAAATCGCGCCAGCTTATCTTGATAAACATTAACACAATTACTTTAATCAATATCTTTAATCACACCACCACTTCATCATAATTACATAAGTGTAATCTAATTAGGATGATAGCCTTTATCTCCTGATCTTAAATCCAAAGTTTCAACCTTATTTTACTTTAATTTTATTTCTATTTCTAAAACCCTAAAAATCCTAATTTACATCAATGCAACTTATCATTTTCCTAAATAAAAAAAATCAAATCCGTTAGTCAATTATTAAGGTTGTTGAGTAGGCTAGGTGTGTCCACGGATTGATACTCGGTTCTTACCATCACTATATTACCTCATGATAGGTACACTTGCCTTTTGTGTTTGTAGTTTAGTATAGTAATAACCAATTAAAACTAAATCTGTGCGAGAAAAAAACCTTTATCAAATATATATACTTTTCACACGCATCAAAACCCATCAAAACCGAACCAAGAACACATATAGCACTTACCAATTTGTGAATCCAGCCCCTTCTTGAAAAACCGAGAGAGAACTTCACTTCTTCTTCTTCTTCTTGCTTTTTGTCTAAAAGCAGATGATGGTGGTTAAGAAGTGGAGGCCATACTTCAAATATCATAAAATATTTGGCTTTTGTACTTTTTACACATAGCCCCCCTCCACTTTTGCTCCTTTTCATTCTCCTCAAGATACTTTATCTTTCCTTATATATTGACAAGAATTTCGGGTGTTACAATCTTATAAAATCATTTATGATCACCAAACAGTATGAGGTCCTTCCTCAACTTATACACTAGTGGGGCCAAAATGATGCATATGTAATAAGTGTATGGGTGATATGATGGAGTTCCTTTGGCTTGTGAGATATTTTGTGTTGCTTTCCTTTCAGACATGCAACATAATGGTTATCACTTGTAAGCTCTTTCTTCGGTATTCTAGCTACCAAATTATTCTTAATTAATTTATTCATATTTTAAAGTTTACATGGCACATTCTTTTATGCCGAGGAAAGACTAATCACTATTTACTTTGGATAGAAAGCAAGAACTTTTATTGAAGGGGATGTTTCCTGTAAGTCTATCTTGTAAATGTTCTCTTTGCTGGGGGCTCTAAGTAGGATCTGCTCTTGATGAATGACCATCCCTGGCTTGAGAACAATGCAGGCATGCTCAGTAAAGAGCATGTTGTGTCTCTGATCACAAAATTAGATACATTCAATAGATTATACTCAAGTTACTTGACAAAGTTTACCTTCTTAATCTTAAACTTACCATTTGTGACTCTGCCCCTTCCAGTAATGTAACCACTCGAATCTCCTCCAAAAGCACTGGCTCTCCAATAATTTTCTCAAAGTCTTGAAGCAAAGAGCCATTGCATGTCATGTGCTTGGAACAGACACTATCAATGATCCATGCATTTCTTTTGTTCTTTAGTTGTTCCTGCATAAAAAGAGATGATTAGTTACATTTGTAAACCCAATCCTTATTGGTCTTGGGCTTGTCAGAGTAAAATGAAGACAATGCAACAGTAATTGATCCTATATTCAAAATATGAGAATCATATGTTGTTGTTGGTGAAGAACTTTTAGTCACATGGTCTTCCTTTATCTTTCACGCCATCTTTGAAAGTTTAGACTTGATCTTCAATAATTCAAAAGTTATAATAACTTTGAAAGTTTTGATAACTTTGGAAGTTTTGGAGACTAGACCTTTGGAAGATGTTCCATCCAAGGCAGCAGAATTTAGTGCTTTGGAAGCATTCTTTTTTTTAAAGACGAATTTTTATTCTGAAGGCAAGTTTTCACTCGTCTTCTTCTTCACTTTAGAGCTTCCAGGAAAAGGTTTTCCTTTTAAAATTGTCTTCTTCAAGGTTTTCCTTACAAAGTTATCTTCTTCTTCTTCTTCTTAGAATTTTCCATTGAATCATGTGAATAGTAATTTTAGGATTGTAGATAAAATACTTAGCAAGATAAAAGTACTATCACACATGATGAATTGAGTTGGCTTCATTTTGAGAATCTTCTTCTGAGTAGAATGCTAAGCTTGATCACTTTTCACTTCTATCTTCATCTTCACAGATAATGTAGCAGGCTTTTTAAGGTGGGGCTTGCTCTTGAAGCTGGATGGCTCAGGTTGTGTAGTAGTGATGCATATTTGATCAGCCTTTTTTCTTCATAGGGATGAATTAAACATGAACTAGGACTCCTGGTACTAGAGTCCATAGTTGAGTCTTCAGTATTTACCACTTCAAATCCTACAGAGATAAAGACTTGTTTCTGCTTGGAATTGAAGGTGAACTTGATCTCTTGAGCCTTCTTGACTTTCTTTTAGATGCTCTGATCAAGTTCTTCCTTTATACTTGGTCATTCCTGGTTATTTCCTCTCCTCAGGAGAATAGTGGCCCTTCTTAGAATGATCTTCTTCACTCATCTCAGATCCATACTTTATTATCTGATCTTCTTCTTCATCCTCTTCTTGAATGGGGTCTATAAAAGTAAGATTATCTTGACAAGTTACACACCTTGAAGATCTTAAAGATAGAAGAGTGTGTGGAGAAGCTATCTCAGTAAATCCCAGTCCTGCTTATTTGATAACAAATCAGTACATGTAAGGATGAGGTTATAATATCCTTAATGGTTCTTCTTCAAGAACACATTTTTCTGCCTTGGCTTTGCTGATCACAAGCTCAACCTAGCATTAGTTAACTTGGTAATGAGATCTTTATTTGATTCCCGTAGTTTGTACACTCATGCTTAAGAGTTGAAATGGTTTCTCTAGATCTTTTATCTTAAGTTTATAATCATTTTTAGTTTTTTTAAAATCAACTTTAAAGATATTCAAGGACTCAAGGTCAGATCTCATTTCCAAGTTATAGAAACTATATCTATTAACTTTAGCAATACATTCAAGAGTACAAATATGTTCTAATATCTTGGCTTCTTAATGATCACTATCAGTGCTTGGTTTAGAGAAATATTTCAACCTGAAAGCTCCAATCAAAGCCTAATTCTTCAACAGTAACTGCAGCTTGCTGCTTGAGCTTCTCAGTTTGTGGAGCTCCATTAGTGTAGTTTAGTTTGGATTGTGCTTGGCCACCATTTGTTATGGTTCCTTACACTCCCTAGCAAAGTGTCTGTTTTGGTTACAGTTGTAACATTTCACCTTGCTTTTATCCAATCCAAACTTTTCTCTAGTTGCATTACTGGGAAATTTTCTAGTTGTACTCTTGTAGAACTTCTTGGCCCCGTGAGTAAGAAGAGCCATTTGTTGGGCTATCTTTATGTACTCTAGATCATCTAGATGGATACAGTCCAAAGCTTTAAGAGTGAAAGAGAGTTGCCACTACTTTCATCTCTATACAAAGGCTTGAGAAGAGCTTGTCTCTTGGAATGGGCTTCCTTGGATGTAGCTCTCCCTTGGTGTCTCTGAAAGGTGATAAAAGGACCCTTTGTGAGTTTTTAGGGTAGCAGATGAGATGATGTGTGATTCTTTGTAGTCCCTTTCAACCACATGAAGGGCTGAACTCTGCTGATTGTTTTAAGAGTTGCTAGATGAATTTTGCATGTTCATCTCCATCTGGTATCCACAAAGGATACCATACAACTCAATGAGAGTAAGGGTCTTGAGGTGTTCTGTCCTCTTAATGACCACACAATAATGTGTCCATTTTCTGGTAAGGCAGGACATGAACTTCCTCACAATGTCCCTGTTCTAAAGAGTTACTCTAACATCCATTAGAGTATCTACAATCTCACATACCTGAAGTTTGGTTGAGTAATGGTTTCATCTATCTTGTAGGTGAAGTTCTCAAACTGTTGTTTTAAAATGTCTTTGTTGTTCTCTTTTGCTTCAGTAGACCCCTCATACATAAGCTTCAATGCATTCTAAAGTTGCTTTGTAGCCTTGCACTTCTTGAAGCCTCTGTAGATAGAGTTTGGAAGAGCAGTTTGGAGAGCGATTATGGCCTTCTGATCTACATCAATCTTCTTCTATTCTTCCTCTAAGTAGTCAGCCACCTTTTTTGGAATCATGCCACCACCAGCAGCAGCTAAAGTGGTGTATGGAACATGAGGTCCTGAGATAACAGATCCCCACATCCTGCTATCTTGAGGCTTGATGAAGCCTTACATTCTTTGGCACCAAATATCAAAGTCATCAGCAGTGATCAGGGGGGATTTTGTCATGGTACCGATTTCCATATCAGCATTGGTAAGAGATATCATTTGAGTTGTTAAGTGTTTTATGAACTGAAGGGATTAAGATGGTGAGATCTTACAATCAAGAGCCTGAAATGCTCTGATACCAATTGTAGAACCGATTAGAAGGGGTCAATGCAACAGTTTTCACAATGAGAAGAGACTTAGAACACCTAATAGATCAATAGGGAACCATGTTTATGATGATACTAAGAACACAAGTAATATGAGACAAGAACAAGAACAAGATAATATTGGTTTTTCAGAATGATGTGTATTGCTTTCAAGTTCTTTTACAAGTGTTACAAAGCATACCAAGAAACACAAGTACTTGAGACACTTTATACTACATCCTACAGCTGGTTATACTTTGAAAGTCAACTGAAAACACTAATCTAGACAACAAGATCAATGTATAGTCAAAAGAAAATTACCTTTTGACTTGTGATTATGACATTCATAGCTCACATCCTAGTATATTACAAAAAGGGTAAAAGTACAAGACTAGAAAATTATAGACAAATGACCTTAATTTACAGTTGATAAAAGTATGGACATTTTCCCCAACTTATCTAATTTGGTGAGTTTTCAGATATGACAGCAGAAACTAGTTCAGCTTTGTTAAAAGCTTATCAAAGAAACATGTCTTCTATGTCTTTGGAAGAAATCAGTATTAGCTTCGGAAGACTTTGTCTTTGAATCTTTGAAATACTTTATCTTTGGCTTGAAAGATAAGGTCATTTGACTTCAGAAAATTTGATACTTAGCATAATTCACTAAGTTGTATCAAATTTTCCGAAATAACTTCCTTGTACTTAGTAGTGCAAGATGAAGTTTTTTGTTGCATCAGTCTCTAAGTGTAATTCTTACAAACTTTCTATATATTTAAGGAATTGATAATCTGGTCAAGTGATATTCACGATTTTTAACTGTAATCTTGGTCAAATTTTGAAAGTGTTTAACTGTCCTAATTAAAGGTAATGAATAAAAAAATCATTTAATACGTAAATAGAAATGACACTAATACCCTTTATATATCAATTAAATTAAAATATAAACTATATAATCAATGTCTAGGACGAGTTCACGCAGTTCTCGCGATCTTTAAGAGTCCTGAAAAGATTTTGACCCTGTTTATATAATGATGAAACAAGTTACGAGTATTGTATGCACGGACTTACGAATGTACAGACTTAAAATATATAACAACAATTGTATCTATGTTTTGTATGTTGCATAAGTTTAGGGAACTTGTTGTATGTTAATTTGATGTATATAAGTTAACGAGATGTTTGTTTTGAGTTTGACATCCATGACAATGATGACAAAATAATATTTTGTTATTATGTTTGGAAGGGTGTTATGATGGCTCTTCCCTCCCTCGTTTGTTTTCTTGATCCAATCATTTGTACTTCTTCATTGGTTTTTAAGTGACCATTCAACATGCATGGTTGAATTAAATATGTTCTATCCATTGCTTTTGAATATATCACCACCTTTACAAGGCATGAAAAAGTCAAAGAAAGTATAGTCCTCTTTCTTGCAGGTAATTTAGGAATTTTTTTAAATGGTATGTTTTTAAAAAAATTAAGAAACGGTAAGAAATTCTAAAAGAAAAGAGAAAAGTGGTCTTACTGCTGGTAGCAATGGCAGTTTCTTCACTGTCATTTTCTCCTGTCAGAAATCACGCCTAACAATGGTGGTTCCTGGTTTTCCGTCCATCTCCTCCGGCCATGCTCCTTCCGCCGTTAGTGAACGGTGTTAAAAGAGGTAAAAAAGGACTCGCCGGTGACAGGGGCGGTGATGCGCGGGTAAAGCTCGGGTTTAAAAGCACAAAACGGCATATTTATAGCATAACTTCGAGTTCAAATGATCTATTTTGATGTGTTTGTGTTTTAGGGCCCGAACAATTAAGAGTACACTCCGGGGGTCATATGGATGTCGGAATGGAGCCCGAAACAGTCGGATACGCGAAACAAACAAAAGGAAAAAATGTTGTTTCTGGAGCCCGTCGCCGACGGGCTAATACCCTGTCGCCGACGCCCCCTCAATTGTCCTATCGGATTTTTAATGCCCACTTGTTTCATTTGACTTGTTTAACGGGACTTTTCAATTTGCAGCTGGAAAGGCCATATAAGGGAGGAAAATCAGGAAAAAGACCATCCTACATGATGCTATGATCCTCTCACTTTGTTTGTCTCCAAAGAAAATCATCTTCATCATTACACTCATCTTCATCATCACCCATCTTCTCATCATCATCAATCATCCATGAAGATTTAGAGAGAAATTTTGACAATTGGAGCTTTTCAATCATCAACAAAGTCAAGCAAAATCAAGTGATATGGAATTGCAAACAATATCACACCCGGATTCCAAGCCTCAAACACCATGAGAGGCTAATCTTCTTTGGTTTTTCCCCGGTTTGCATATTGTAAGACTATGGTTTGTTAACCTTTGAAAACTAGATTGCATCCTTGTGTTTTGTATTTGATTGCTCGAAACATTTATGCTAGTACTTTGAGCTTAACTTGAATTCCCAGATTGAATGAATGATTACGAATTTGTCTTGAGAAATGGAGTTGTTCATGTATGCTATGTAAATGTAGAGTTTGAATGTTCTTGTGTAATGAAGTGTATTATGGTCCGTGTTAACGTTGACGATTCTAGACACCTAAACCTTGTAATGATGAACTCGTTAGCATAAATCACACCCTTTGATGCAAGTTGTTGGATTGGTAGAACCATAACCTTATGATATCAACCGGGGTGACCTTGTTATTAAACTTTGTTTTGTTAACCATTGTTCTAAGTTTCTCAATTTTATTAATCATCTTTAGCAACCTTTTTTGTTTTGTTCATTCCTTTGTGTTGAACAAAGTCTCAACACCATTCAAGTAAACATATCAAAGCTCTTTAAAACAAATAGCAAGCTTCATAATTGACTCGTTAGTCCAATTCAAGTCTAAACACAAACCACATACTCCTTATGATTCGACACCCGTCTTACCATTGCTACATAGTTTTGGTACTAAGGACTATACAAATACTATCTTTGACTAGTGCACACGACAAGCCGGTCAAATTTTGGCGCCGTTGCCGGGGAAGTGTGCGCTTTGTGTGAGAATTGTGTTGACTAGTTTTTGATTTTCTGTTTAAGTGTTTGGTTATTTTTGCATCATTCCTTTTCCCTTGTTATTTGGGTGTGTTATTTGTGTAGATCACAGGTAGTGCATGCATACTAGAGCATCCGGAAGAACCTCTCCATTGGTGTTTGAACCAGAAATTGAACGCTTTGCAAGAAGGAACCGAGCC